>CM041634.1:58883928-58916660 GCA_023333625.1 Bothriochloa decipiens
CCAGCACCACGCGCCGTGGCAGGTGCCGTGCACCAGCACGAAGTGGTACTTCTGTTTCCTGCCGCTTTCCATGGTCGTCTCTATAGTTTTTCAGGGCACGGCCCGAGAAAGTACGACACTAACCCGGCCTGGCCCGGCTGTGCCCGTGCCTGGGCCGCAAGTTCAGCCCATGGGCCAGCATGGGCACGGCACGGAAAATGGGCCGACACGATAGTGGGCCGATTATTTTAGAGCGTTGGATTTATTTGCAGTATTTCTAGCCATTCGATTGAATTGAAACGTCCCAGACCTAGGTATAAAAGCAGCTCCTTCATTTTCTTTCATTCTTCCCCTCCCGTCCATCGTTCCTCTTGCTCCTCCCGAGTCCCGACTCCCGTACTCCCCAACTCCCGTACCCGGCGGCCGGTGTTCCCAGGCCACTCCCTCCCTTACTCTTCTTCTCCTCCACACATGGCTACGACGGCGGCGTTCGCGGTTGGTACGGCTACGGCGGCGCGACAATGTTCCCGGCTGGCACAGCTGCAGCGCCGCGGCGGCTTTCGCCGAGGCACGGCTGCAACGACGCCGCGAGGCCGAGGAGTAGCTCGACGACGGCGGCGGCGCTCTCACGGCGGCGCGGTGAGCTCCTCGTCTCCTCCCTTGCAGCCACGGGCCGGCACGGCCATGGCGGGCTGTCGTGCCTCTGAGCACGGCACGGCACGGCTAAAGAGCCTTAGGGCCGTGCCTGGGCCAAGAGTTGGGCACGGTGGCACGAGATGGCACGGCACGGCGGGCCGCCATGCCGCATAGTGTTGTGCCTCGCCGTGCCGTGCTTCGTCGTGCTTGTGCCCATGCCGTGCCGGGCCGCCCATCTGGAAAACTATAGTCGTCTCTGCTCTGCTCTGCGGTTAGTGGGATCCGGACGACTTTCTCGCAAGAACACTTCAATAGGATGAAGTGGTGCAGGTGCCACCAAAAAATAATCATGCTTTATGTGCTCTTTCTGTTTTTGTTAAGGTCGATGACAGGAGCCCTATTAGATTGATTATGTACTTCCTCTGTCTCTGAATTAATTCTTAGAATCATCTGAATCTATTTTTTAAAATTTGACCATGGAGGTGGGTGGCGAGAACGCGTCGGCAACTAACGTTGAGGCCTTCATTCCACCGCAAGCGGCGACTGCCACCCCACCCATGCCTCCAGCGCTTGTTGCCGATGCACCCACCGACGCTGAGGAGCCTGTCCAGGGCCCCCCAAGCGAGGAGGAGGTTAGTCATGGCGGACAGTTGACGCCGCAGATGATGATGCAGCAGCTGGAGGAGAGGCTCTGCATCCCGTTGGAGACGCCGCTCATCATGGGGCCACCTAGGCTGCGCAAGCCTAGAACACCTGTCTCTCTGTGTCGGAGCGCGCGGATCGCAGCTGCACCATGGGAGGCAGACTGCACTAAGCGGGCGCAGAGGGTGATGCTGAAGAAGCTCGGGGTTCCCCCTCCCTCCCCATCTTTGGGGGGCGACACGGTCCAGCTGTGCAAGAAGGTTTTTCGCGATCCGCTTTCGGATGCCACTTACGGCAATCTCTAGAAGCTTTTGGGTGCTGATTTTGACCCGATCGCGTTCAACCTCAATATGCTTGGCTTGGAGGACCCCAACAGCTAATGCGGGGATAGTGGTTCTATAGCAGACTAGTCGCACCATTTGTTTTATCTAATCACAACCTTGTGCGAGTTGAACAGGGGGGTGTGTGTGTTGGGTTGGTAAGCTTCGGCTTATTATATAAGGGCTCTTCTTCTGCTTAATGAAATGCATGTGATTGCATGTTCTCGAAATTTTTTTTGACCAAGTTCATAGAAAACTATAACAATATTTATGACATCAAATAAATAAAAATTATAAAATATGATTCATATTGATATTATTAATTTGGTGCTATGAATCTTCGTGCTCCTCGAAAGTTCGATCAAACTTAACTTTTTTTAACTTAGAATAGAGAATAATTTATCCAGGAATGCAGCGATTAACTACCGTCCATAAGAATAGTCGATTCTAACTAATTTACTGCCGGCGATCGATTGGTCTAACTGATCACGTTTGGCCTAGTCAGGCTGACCCAAGCTAGGCCAGTGTCACTCGGAATTTCATCAACTTGCTATTTATGAGTCACAAAATTTAATATCATTAAATTTTAAAATAAAACTTTGCATTGAGAGTATTCTCAATAGTTAAATTAGTTAACTAGCTCATAGTTTGTCACATTAGATAAGAGATAGCATATAAGTTAACTTCGATAATCTCACTCTTCAGCAGTCCAGCTCACTTCTAGTTTAATACTTTCCATCGATTCTCTTCTCCGACAGGCCCCCGCGTCGCTCGCGTCTGTGAGCGACTCGGGCGGCGCCCACACCCCCGGCCGCCGCCGAAGCCAGAGGACGGCAAACCGGCAGAAGGCAAGTACGGCGGCGACTGGGCTTTGCTGCCTCCCCGCGTCCCCCTCCTTCTCCCGTTGGAAGATGGTGGGCGGCGGCAGATTGGAGGTGTTGACCGGCGGCAGGATCCGGTCGGCGGCGGCGGGATCCGCCTCTCCTCGGTCGGACCCGGCCCTCTCGCGGCCGGATCTGGTGGATCCTTGGGCAGCGGCAGCCATGGCGGCCGAATTGGCGTCGGTGTGCCCTGGGGATGGCGGTCGGTGCGGCGTCGGGACCGGGGCCAGGCTTCCTCGGTGCGGGCCTCCCCCAGCAGGGTGTGCTCCATGGCGTGGCAGGCGTTGGTGGGGTGGGGCGGTGGTTTTGTGGCACCACGGGCTGGGCGGCTGTGCAGCTCCCCTCGGCCGGTCCTGGTTGGCTGGCGCGCATCGGGGCGCTATGCCCCCCCCCCACGGTGCTGCGTGGCTAGTGCTGGCTGGCTGCTACCGGCCACGGCTGGCGGCTGTGGGGTGGGGGGTACTCGCTGGGGTTGGAGCAGCTCTTCGGTGGCGCGCGTGGTGGTGTGGCCGACTGTGTTTTCTGGCAGGTCTGTGGTACCGTGGCGGTGCTGCTGGCCATGCCGGGGTATGGTGGTGGCTGCTCCTCTCTGGTGGGGTGCACCAGCAGGGCGTCGCGGGGCTGCTGCCCTTTTGGGTGTGGGGGGGCAGGGGGTTCCCCCTCTGCTCGTCCCCCGCCTTCTCTCCATGGTGGCCGTTTCGTGACGGTGGCTGGGGTTGTGTTGGAGTTGGGGGGCTGTCTTCGTCTCTGCCGTCCCTCCCCATGCCTCCGACCATCGTTGTGGGGCGATCGTTATGAAGACGGAGGCCATGGCGTCCACGGGGGTGCTGGTCCGGGGCTATGCTCCAGATCCGGTACCTTCAGCGAGTGGCGGTACCTGCGAGGTCGGCAGCGGTGGCCGGCGGCAGCTGCGGCTACGGCGGGTGGTTGGTGGACGTACACGGTGGCGGAAGGCTGGTGGTCGGCAGGGGGTCTGACAGGGTGCTGGCGCAGCTTTGCGGCTGCTCGCGTGGCCGGCGTGTCGACCTGGTGAGGCTTCTTCTGGATGGACGACAACAACGTCTTGATGGCTGGCGGGGACCCGTCATCTTGACCGACGTCTGTGCTTGGGTTTCTCTGGACGAAAGGCTGACGACGGCGACACTTGAGGGTGCCGTTCCCCCCGTTGAGGGCGTCGTGCCCTCAGCACACCATGGGTGAGAACCTAGTCCTGCCGAGGATGGACGACGGTGGCGCTTGGGCGTCGTAACCTTCTTGAAGGCGTCGTTTTGGTTTTCGACTTGGTTGGGATGTCTTGGGCAGTGCTAGTTTGTGATTGGTGCCAGTGGTGGAGTAGGCTTAGTTTGTCTTTAGTTGTTTAGTTTTTAGCTATTTTGTTAGTCTTTAGTTGCTTGCTGTCTCAGTAGTGGAACTCCTAGTGGTTTAAAGTAGAGGCTCGTATCGATGACACAATCCGATCGAGTTCTAGTGGTTACAGGCTTGTGTCGATATCCCAATTCGACCAAACGTGAAGTCGAGTAGAGTTGAGTTGGCGCTTTTTGTGGCGCGAGTTGAGTTGACTTGGTACCTAGGTGTGCAGTCGGAATAGGGTATCTTCCACATTTGTACGTGGTTTTCGTCCAGTTTTCACTTCAAAAACCGGACGGGGCACTTGTCTTTCTTTTTTTTTATTCGTCTAATAGAAATCGCGGCAAAGATTTCGCCGTCCTTTCTAAAAAATAATCTCATTCTTCGTCATTTGGTCATGGGTCCTAGCCTTCCTTTTCTCTTCTGCGGACAATGCAGCACAAAAGCTACGAAGAAGAGGGAGAGAGAGAGAGGATGAGTGTGGACCATGTATGGCCTCGTAGTTTAAGCGAGACTAGCGTCGGATAAAGAGACAGACTTATACTTCTCTTCTCTTCTCTCCCTCGTAGATAAAACGAGACATAGATTGTCCTGAGCTAACTGAAGTGACACCGTTGGAGACACCCTGAGAATACGAGTTTTAACTAGCACGATAGACTATCTACCGAGAGGCCACAACATCTTAAGGCATTGGATAGAGAATCAATCTTATTTCATCGTGTTACTTCGAACTTTATGCATGCACGACCTAAACAACCATTTGCCCGTAGGCATTTGTATGATACAGATTAAGTTTCAGCTGTACTTGTCGGCTACCTCCATGAGAAGTTCTGACAGCTCCCTTGGCTTTGAGAGCATGGCCATATGATCAGCTCCCTGCAACCCCCTCACCTCCGTGCCTGGGTTCAGCGACGCCGTCCGCCGCTGGAAGCCTGGCGTCAACGACGACGCGTCGTCCTCGGCGACGACGCACACCCGCCTCACGGCGCCGTACCTCTCCGCCGTCAGTACGTTCCCCTTCGTCGTCGTGTCGTCTAGAAACCGCTGTGACGGCCTCACCATCACCATTGCCAGGGTCAGATCCTGCGTTGCGCCCACCAGAGGAAGCAGCACGATGGTGAACAGACCATCTGCAGGATGTGTCGTGTCGTTTCGTGTGTGGCTGAGGAACTTGTCAGTTGTCACCTACCTCTGGGGGGCTGAGTTGGTACAATCTCTGCTTTAGGTACTGCAGCCCGTACCGAAATGTCTCCACGGGGTGCTGGGGGTCGCCGCCGGTTACGAAGTCGCAGTCCATGTAGCGATCCGCTGGCTGCTCTTCTTGCGAAAGCTAGAGTTCGTCAGGAAAAATGATGGTTAGTGTGAAATTTGACGCCTTGTTGGCCTTTCTGACGAAACAATCGAACAACACTCGTCTCGGATTTCGGTTTTGTTACCTGCTCGAAGACGGACGTCATCGGCTTCCCAGCGGCGGGCATGAAGGCCGTGACGAAGATGGCAACGGCGACCCTGTCCGGGTACCGCTCCATGGCGAGCGCGAGGCTGATCCCGCCCAAGCTGTGGCCGACGAGAACCGCCTTCTCGTCGGGCGGCAGGCCGGCCACCGTGGCCAGGAGCGGCCGGCTGTACTCCTCCAAGGACGGCACCTCCTCGGCGCGGCCGGGGCTGGCGCCGCACGCGGCCAGGTCCAGCGCCGTCACGCGGTGGCCGGCGCATTGCAGCCCGGTAGCCACCTTGTACCAGCACCACGCGCCGTGGCAGAGGCCGTGCACCAGCACGAAGTGGTGCTGCTTCTTCTTCTTGCCGCTCTCAGTCTCCATGGTCGTCTCTGCTCCGCGGTTGGTGTGATCAGGATCGATCTTGCTCGCAACAACACTTAGATAGAATCGGGGAGGAAGAGGTGAAACATCCTTGTCACGTAACCAGGATATATTATGGAGAGAAGAATTTTATATGTGCCACTCGAAAACGTCATGCTTGTGTACTCTCTTCATTTTTTTTTCTTTTCTTCTAGTGCTTGAGTTAGTGAAAAGTTGTAGGCAGCTGGCATTCATCTAGACCTTGCATCAGTATCTCATTGATTGTTTCTGTTTTGCTTGTACAGTTTCCGTTTTATTTTCTATTGTCTCATAAAATTTGTGGCAAAAGCTTCCGCAGTCCTTTTGAAAAAAGTTATATTTCTAGACCTTGCATTCTTTCCTCATTCAAAATATCTAAAATTTTACTAAATTTATAAAACTACTCTCAAAATTTGTATGGCACAAAATAGGTACTTTGTAGATCCCAATTTATGAAGTCATTTCAACTTTTTTTATAGTCAAAACATCTCAAGTTTGAAAAAAATTATATAATACAATAATAACATTTATGGAACTAATAAGTAGCATTAGATTCTTTATTAATTATATTTTAATAAAAATGCATATTTGATGGCATAAATTTTTGTAATTTTTCTATAACTTTGGTCAAGCTTGAGAAGCTTTTAACTCTCAAAGAATGTTGAAATGACTTATAATTTAGAGTGGATGGAGTACATTATGAAAAATATTTTTCATGACAAATCTAAGAGCACTTGTCTGGTTTGGTAAATATTGATACTTTCTTGTATAATTTTTGATCCAATTAAATAGTTTGCCCACTTATAATTCCCCAACTAGAGCAGTGGTGGACGTTTCCTGTGTCAATTATGAAAACAATACTTATGATATCAAATGATCAAAAATTATGAAAATATGTTTCATTTGATATTAATTTGGTGCTATAAATTATGCCAACTTAGAGCAGCCTTAGAAATTAATTCATCGTTTGGTCTAGTATATACAATACCAATAAGAAAACATTTTTGGTCATGTTGATAAATGTGAAATTTTATAAAGTTTGGGAATATCAGATCAAACTGAAATAAATTTAAATTAATTTTTAAAAAATTGGCATCGTTTCACTAGAAAACTCTCTAATTCATCATCTATCATAAATTTATATAACATTTTTGAAATAACACAATATCTCGTGAAGTAGAGCCGCGGTAATACATCGGCTTACTGTGGTCACATGCTAGCCAGCTAGTGTCATAAAATGTGTGTGAGTGAGAAAAGATAAATAAATTTGAAGAAATTTAGTGCTTTCGTAAGATTAGTGTGATCTGGTGTAATTTTAGAGTGACTGATAAAGAACTTTTTCGGTCCTTAGCAAAAACAACGATATTTCACCGGAATTGTAAACTAAGCTGACCCATATGCTTTAAGTATGGAGAGGCCACAACATCTAAAGGCATTGGATAGAGAATCCAATCTTATTTCATCGTGTTACTTCAAACTTCTGTGTCCATCTATTCATCTGAAATTCTGAACAAGCATGCATGACCTGAACAACCATTTTGCCCGTAGGCATTTGTATGATACTGATAAGTTTCAGCTGTACTTGTCGGCAACCTCCATGAGAAGTTCTGACAGCTCCCTTGGCTTTGAGAGCATGGCCCATATGATCAGCTCCCTGCAACCCCCTCACCTCCGTACCTGGGTTCAGCGACGCCATCCGCCGCTGGAAGCCTGGCGTCAACGACGACGCGTCGTCCTCGGCGACGACGCACACCCGCCTCACGGCGCCGTACCGCTCGGCCGTCAGGACGTTCCCGTTCATCGTCGTGTCGTCTAGGAACCGCTGTGACGGTCTCACCATCGCCATTGCAAGGGTCAGATCCTGCGTTGCTCCACCATAGGATGCAGCACACGGTCAGATGGTGACGATTGTGTGGATGAGGAACTAGTGGCCATTGTTTGTCACCTACCCTACCTCAGGGGGGCTGAGCTGGTACAATCTCTGTTTCATGAACTGTGGCCCGAACTGAAATATCTCCACGGGATGCTGGGGGTCGCCGCTGGTTACGAATTCGCAGTCCATGTAGCGATCTGCTGGCCGCTCTTCGTGCGAAGGCTAGAGTTCGTCAGGAAAACATGATGGTTTGAGTGAAATTTGACGCCTTACTGGTCTTTCTAACGAAACAATCGAACCACACTCGGCGGTCTCCGATTTCCGTTTTATTACCTGCTCGAAGACGGACGTCATCGACTTCCCGGCGGCGGGCATGCCGGCTGCGACGAAGACGGCGACGGCGACCTTGTCCGGGTACCACTCCATGGCGAGCGCGAGGCTCTTGCTGCTGAAGCTGTGGCCGACGAGGACCGCCTTCCCCTCGGGCGCCAGGCCGGACACCACGGCCAGGAGCGGCCGGCTGTACTCCTCCAAGGACGGCACCTCCTCGGCGCGCCCAGGGCTGGCGCCGTCACGCGGTGGCCCGCCGATGACAGGAGGGTGGCCACCTTGTACCAGCACCACGCGCCGTGGCAGAGGCCGTGCACCAGCACAAAGTGATGCTGCTTCTTGCCGCTCTCAGTCTCCATGGTTGTCTCTGCTCTGCGGTTGGTGTGATTTGGACCTGGCTCGTAATAACACTTCGATAGGAGGATGAAGAGGTGAAACATCCCTGTCATGTAACCAGGAGATATTGTGGAGAGAATTCTATATTTGCCAATGATTGAACACTTTTCTGTTTATTACGTACTACCAAGGTGTGTGTATATATAGAGTGTGAACCATGAACAAAGAAATTATTCTGGAACCAAACAGTTTACCAAGTGCTTTCCAATAACAATGCTCTGCTTCCATCCTTGCCTACATCAAACTGAATGTTTTCCAACAACAATGCTCTGCTTCCATCCTTGCCTACATCAAACTGAATGTTTTCCAATAACAATGCTCCGAGTTGCAGTGGCCGATTCCTCTGGGCTCTCGCATATATGCACCGATTATTTCTTGATATTCCACTTAACACAAGGAGGTACTCTTTTATTATTACGATCATGCGTAGACGCCTAGTCAACCTTTCTGCTCGTCCTGCTGCGCCTCCTGGGCCGGTGATGTCATCGCCATCGCGGCGTGCTTGAGCTCAGTGCCCTTGCCCCAGAGGAACGCATACATTCCCACCACGATTATGACTGTCCGGAGAATGCTGCACATGCAGATATAAGTTTTGCTAAAATCCATGATCAAACCGTCAGTGTGCAGAGAGCTATTAGAGATCTTGCTGCTCACCTCCCAAGGTAGATCTGGGTGCCAAGTAGCACCGAGTCCAGAACAGTCGTCATAACCAAGCAAACCGAGTTGAACATTGTCGGGTAGTTGGGTCCGCTCTGGCAGATCACCCACGAGAGCAGCAGAAATGCGAGGCCCGTGTTGAGTACACCCTGACCATCGCCAAAAATTTAGGGTGAAAACTATGTAATAATTAAGGTACGAGATACCGAATAGACAAGCTGGTACCGAATACACGACAGTCAGCAGCTCCAGGTTCCAGTGGAGCTTCCATTCCACTCTGTCACGGACGAGGAAGACACCCACCACCAAGGCCTGAATGCTCCCCACCAGCGACGCCATCCAATAGGTTGACGGGAACACTTTCACAAGCCTCTCCTGGTAGTTTTTTTTACCGTCATCAATTCAAAATGTTAATAAGGAAAAACTGTCGCAGTTTGTATTACCTGGATGATGAAGTAGAGTGCATAGCTCATGCAGCTACCACACAACCAGAGAGTACCTACCACCATGTTGTGGTGAGCACCCGTCGTGTTGGCTGTAGGTGCCTGGGAGTACCCGAGCATGTTGGTGGGCCAAAGATGCAGCAGCGGGCCTTTCAGCAGGCTTACCAGCATGGTTCCACCGACACAGAGCAGCATGCCAAGCAGCTTCATCTTTCCTGGCCAATGTCCCAGTGCTAGATTCTCAGCCCTAAACAGATATCGAGTTATCAACACACAGACACGTTAAACGTTAAACGCAATCACGCTGTGTATCGCGTTGAGAATTATTGATCATACATACCGTAGCACTATCGCAATGACGAAGGTGGCAATTGGGATCAGGTTGAGGAAGATAGAAGAGCAAGCAGCACTGGTCGTCCGCAGCCCGTAGAAATACAGGCCCATTGCCAGGACGTCTCTGCAATATAAGAGGCAAGAAACAAGGTATGTACATGCTTGAAAGAGATGCACTGCGTCCTTGTAATGTACTAGTTAAGTAGTTATATCAGCCACTAATGAAACTGGTTCCGTTTCCAAGGAAATTGTATAAAATATTGATACATAACAGAGAATATATACATACAACCGTACAGATTAACAAGCTGAGTTCAGAAAAAATTACTGATGAGTTCAAGTGCTCACCCAAAGGCAGCATTTGCGAAAATCCAGCAGCATATAGACCAGTTTATCTCTTTCCACATTTCCCTGCAACGCAAACATGAAATAAACTATGAATTTTGAGAGGACAACATTCTCCAAGTGCTCTTTATCACAAAAGGGCCGCACATCCATGACAAATTGTAGGCCCTGTGCTAATAATTTACAACTGAAGCGTCAACTTTAATTAGCTACCAAAAGAAAATACAGTTCATGGTAATTATATCGTCCAGCATACAACATATAGAGTATAGATTCAAGTGAAAAAATTGGTAACTTAGATTCAATGTAGAATGCCAAGAAGAGAACCTGGAGCTCTGTAACCTCTTTGTTTTTCTTCTTCTAATATACTTTTGGCAAAGCTCTTGCTAACCTTTTGGAAAAAAAATAATCTTGGTGCCAGCCATGCCCATGTGTAGATCTCACACGTAGCAACATGTGTCAACCAGAGTGGACTCCTGTGAGGCCTTTCAATCTACGCAATGTTGCAATTGTGGTTTAGTGAAGCAGAGGCTGGCAAGACGCAAGAATTTGGGCAGTAGCTGAGACTTATATATGGTTTCAGCTGTTGTGGGATTGCACACCGGCATTAATGGGTTTAAGGTATAGTGCACAGTGCAGCCAAGTGAGTATTTGTGGCTAGCATGGCCAGGATTCCAGGAAGGGGATGCCATGAGGGTCTGATTGCTGCCCTGATCTCGTTCCTCCTCCCACATCTGGATCCTCTAGACGCAAAGCCACCTGATGGATTTTCTCGTCGAGTTGAGCCTGCAACTCTTCAGTACAAGCAGGATCGGGTGGGCAGCATTAATTGGGTCTACTTGGGAAGGAAGCAGTTCGGGTGAAGTGGCTGCGGGCATGCAGAACTACGGGCAAACTGGGGCTGCTGCCCCTGGATTTGTTGGTTGGATGCTCCATTATAACATCCATGTTAATTTGTATGTCACAAGCTAGAAATAAATCCTGAAAAACTTATAATGGCCTGCCATCAATTCAGTATACTTTAATATTAGCTTTTGGGTCTATTCTACTTTTCCTAAGAAAAAATCAACTATGACATTATGAAAAAGAACATCAAGAAACCCCTTAATAAATCTGCAAATTTGCCAAACATAATCCAAAGTGATCTCATAATCCAAAGCGATCAAGAAACCACATTTTATGATTATGATAGATAATCCAAGTGACCGGTAAAATTTGCAACTAAATTACCACTTCTGACATTTTTTTAAGAAAAAAACTTAAATATCCCCACAATTATGTGCATCTAAGTTACCAACGTATGCAATTAAATGTCAATATATATGCATTACTTTGCTTGATCAGCTATCAATTTAGAATGGAATATTTGATCTAATTCAATCATATGGCTATATGTGCTGCCGCAATTGGTAAAAACAATCAATCAATTATCTAATATGCAAATAAGGAATTCAACATTTATGATATGAAACTCTGATATGCTACTATTAAAAGTGTAATATGGATTGCTGCAGTGCTGCTACTAATCTTTGTAGTGATTTAACTGAAAAAGTATAGAGTCTAACACAAAGATAGCAAAATGTCAACATTTATAGAAAATAAGGGGCAAAATATGATACTACATTACCCTGTTTTTTCCTCTTCATGGTTGAGACAACGAAAACCTAGATATTGAAACAGTTAAAGGCAATGAGATCTCAATGGCAATATCCCTGTTTTTGTTCCTAATTTTATTCCGCGCTTCTCATCCAAATTCTCCATTTCACATTTTCACTTACACGGCAACATAGGTACTCCTGACGTGGCTCTGTGCTCGGGCAGCTCGGCCGCACAGAACACGCCCGCGCAGTGGTGGCGCGATTCGGCCGCGGCTGCCGGCAAAAGGCACCGGCCTCGGTCTCCGGCTCGCCGGCCGCCGGCCGCCACCACCCGCGCCGTATAGGGTTTGGCCGGGTGTGTGGGTGACGAGAACGTTGGGAAGTTGCCCAAGTGTCTGAGAGAGACGCAGAGCTCTCTGGTGGGCCGTATTGGGCCATAGGGTGGGGAGAGAAAACTTTTTAAAAAAAATGGTGGGGAGGGAAACTAGGAAAGAAGTAAAGAGTGGCCCGCTTCCGCTTATTTACCTTCATTCATTACCTCAAAAGGAAAATTACCTTAATTCATTTTCATTTTTTCCCGATACATATAGATATATACTACACTATATTATACATATAGATATATACTACACTATACAATGAGCGTTCAATCGGAATACCGTTAGGGTGTGTCTGGTTGGGCTATGGCTTTTGAAAAAACAGCCGTGTGATGTGGCTTTTGGAAAAACAGCTGTGGAATGTGGGCTGTGGCTTTCAGAGAAGTCCGTTTGGTTGAACAACTGTAACTTTTGCCAAAGCTGGTCTCAATTACAAGTAGGCCCCACATGTCATGCACACATTGGACCTTCTTCTTCCTCTCGCCAGGGACGGCTGAGCTCGCAGGAGTTGACCGCGCCGCCTGCTGGGGGCAGCAGCGCCGGCGCAAGAGAGAAATGGAGGGAGGCAGGTTTGCCGGAGGGGCCATGCCAGGGAGGGGCACTGCTGCACCAGGGAGGGGTCGCACAGGAACTCATCAGGCGTCGCCACGCGCAGGTAAGGGGCGCCGCCGGGCAGGAGAGGGCTGTGCGGGGCGCCACTGCGCCAGGGAGGGTCCGCATGGGGCCTTGCCGGGCGTCGCCGCGCGCAGGGGAGGAGCGCCGCTGGGCAGGGGAGGGGCCGCGCGGGGAATGGGGCGCCGCCGGGCAAGGGAGGGGCCGCGCGGGGCGCCGCAGGCGCCAGGGAAGGGCCGCGCGTGACTGCGTGGGGCCTCGCCGGGCGTCGCCGCGCGTAGGGGAGGGGCGCCGCTGCGCTAGGGAGGGGCCGCGCGGGGCCTTGCCGGGAGCTGATGCACGCAGTGAAGGGGTGCAGCCAGGAAAGTGAGGGGCCACGCGGAGGTGCTTGGCGGCCGTGGAGGTGCTCGCCGGAGGGAAGTTGCGGAGGAGGCGCTCGTCAGAATGAAGGGGAAAGAAAATAGAAACGAAACGGTACGTGTGTAACCAGTGGCAAGTGAGTAATTTTTTACCCCAAAAGCCAGTAAAAGCAGGGGTACAGGTGCTTTTAAGTTTGTACTAGGTAAAAGCTAGCTTTTGACAAAAGCAGTTGTAGCTTTTTGGCCCTTTGGTTGAGCTTTTGGCTTTTAGAGGCAAAAGCCACAGCCAAAAGCCCATCCAAACACACCCTTAAATACTTTCAAGATGGGACTCGGCAAAAGAGGAAGCACAAAAATAATAAGAATCTTTGACTTATAAACACTTCTTTATGTGACAAAGGAGTATTTAGCACAGTATATATGATCTTCATATATGATATTTTCGCTGTAAAGAAGGTATTGAACTGAATGAATACCCCAGAATTTTAAGGTGGGCAAAGGAAAGAATTAAAAAAGAGAACGAACACGTACCTCTCGAAGTAGACTGCGAGAGGGGCGACGGCGGCTGCGGCGATCATGTTGCGGTACACTAGGATGAGGAAGGGGCTCATTCCGGCGCTGAGAGTGAGCTTCGAGAGCAGCAATGTCCCCACGACGATCACCTGAAACGCGACCATGCTGAGCGGCATCATAGCCGTCTCCCGGGCGCCGCTTCACCTCCCCTTCTTCCCTCGCCGCCTCCCTCACCGTCGGCGAAGAAGCCATCGTCGGCGCGTGCGTGGTCGATGCACAGGATCAAGAGGGGGGCTAAGGTGCATCTATATGGTAGCAAATTAAAATGGCGTCTCGACGAGCAGCAGCTCGATCATCGCCCTGACAGGATGGCTGCCGCTTTCCACGCGTAGCCCTCGGCCCTCGCTATATATCGGGGATGAGGAGGTTGCCTTCTGTGCCAGCTGGTGGTGGCTCAGTGCAGAAATTGCTACGATACACGCACAGGAACGGACTCACGGGGCCTCGTCATCGGCGTCCGATCGTTGTTGCAGTGACGGCACGCCCTGCTCCCCCAGTTTTACAATGAGAAAGTCTATACTTCATTCGGTTGATTTGGTCGTTGTTTTCAACCGGCTGTTTTGGCCTTCGGATATGGCGTCTGCGGTTCGATTTGATGACGCTTCTGTTCCTGCCGATTTGTCTCCGTTTGTTTGGCTGTCATGTGGGACCTATCTGTCGGTGCTTCATTTTTTTGTGACTGACGCAGTCGTCCTCCTCCCCATTTCATTTCGGATCTCATTCCTTCATTTCGTCCGCTCGTCTCCGCTCTCTCGCCGGTGGTGTTGACCTTGGCTCCTCGGCGCTGGTGCCGCGGGAGACGGCCGCGAACTTGCGCGTCTCAGCCTCGTCGGGATGGAGGCACACGGCGTGGCGCGCGCGAGACGACGCCCCCACGCGGCCGGCGGAGCCCAGCGCCATCTTCGTCTCCTGGTCCGCGAAGTTGAGGCCGCGGTGCCCCTCCGCCAGGCCGTAGACCAGGTACGCGGCGTAGGAGGTAGCTGGCGTCCGGTCGGCCACCGGGAGCCGGCCGTAGATGTCCAGCGATGTGCACTTAGGTTCCTTGCTCTTCAGATCTGGTTTAGTGATCGTAAATGTGTTGTTAGGGTTCATGTGCTGGTGATTTTTTTGTCCATGAATTATGTAGCAAATTGAGTTCATAAGTAGGCTGATGGCATAGATTCGATGGCCATAAGGGTTCCATTTCAGAGTTTTTATTATTTTTTGATCTGATCATTTATATCAGCCTAAAATGTAGTTAATGGACTAGTAGATTAGTCATTAGTGACTTTTTAATTGGAATTGTAATCTGTTCTACTACTATTGTGAATATTTGTAAGTTTCTGTATTTTTTTTTTGATTTGTGAAATATTAGTCATATATCATTTTGATATTTGGCTACTATAGGAAAAAATTGTAATACATGTTTTTGAAGGTTTGTCAAAGTGCATTACTATAGTATCACTTTACTGTCCCTTTGTGTTTTGGCTACTATAGAAGATACTATCAAGTATCAGTTTAATTTACTGCTAACTGCAGTAATTTCATTTGCTTTGGTCATGTAAATTTTGGTGTAAGTGTAATGATGCACATTATTTAGATTTGCATAGTCGCAAGTGTCTATGAAATGTTCATGGCATAGATTCAATGGTCAGAAGGGTTGTGTTCTTCTACTCCTTAGACTCCAATATTTTTGTATTTACTCCTTATTGTTCAGTGTAGTTTTTTTTGGCAGGGTGACGTAAGTTGGGTACGAGTGAGGTTGATGTTGGCTCCAATTATTAGCATTTTGAATAAACGTATATTTCACCCTTATTTTTGTTAAATAGTAGTATTATTATTTAATTTTGTTATGTCCGTTCGCTATAATAAAATTTGCATAATTTGTCTTTCTGTTTTTGCACAGGTTTTTGGTTGCGAAGCTGGAGGCACTGACGGATGGGATGGTGAACCTTATGATCTGTCAATGCACCATACTTGACAAGATACTTGTAAGGTACATGCTCTCAGCAATCCTAAATCACTAGAGCATGTGGCTTTGGCTCTTCTCTTTTTTCGTTGAATGTTTATATCTTCAGATTTTAAGTATCAGTTTTGTATCTTCAAATTCATTCATGTCAAAGGACCTACCTAATCAACTTGCATGTCTATTGTCTCATCTATTCTAGATGGCAAACGCATCTGTTTCCCATCATGTTATTGAATTCCTAGGATTGCAAATTGGTGACCAAGATCATTTGATGTCAGTTAGATCTGCCGTTCGAGATGTTGGTTTTTTTGGTGATCCTATGATTGCTGCTCTTGCTTGGAAGGAATTTTCTGGATCATCTTCTTTGAAAAATCTGAAGTTTTGCTATGATAATTATGATGACTCAGTTTATATTCTTACAAATGGTTATCAGCAAGCTATATCTTTTGATGGTTATCAAGTTTCAATTGATTCTGAACTTATTACTTTCACTAAAGTTAATTCTATTGTGAGGAGGGACATGTTCTTTTAGGGAGTATGTCGATATCCCTGTTACCAATAAGGTTCGATATTTTGTCTTTTATTTTTCTAAAATATATTTATTATCTTAGAGTCATGTGGATGTATGCATCCAGGTACTTTCATAGTATCTCTCCATGTACTGTTGGTTAATACCTAATAATATTTCGATTTCCGATCAGTGACAGCTATCTCTGTTTTTTGTGCATTGATTCATTTCCAACAAGTTCAGCAACCAATATAAGGACTCCATCAGTGTGTATTTTGTTGCCAATGAAATCCAGATCAACTACAGTCTCCTTCACATTGCAGGTCCGTTTTCTTTGTCTACTTACTATTCATTCAGGTTTCTCTTCATTTGTCTAGGGATATCTACCTGTGGTTAATAGCAAAAAACAATATATCCATTATTTCAGTTCATTATTTGGTTTTTACATCATCTTAATACTAAATTTATACCCAATTTACTAGTGTAAATTTGTATATTTGCTGGTGTAATTTTAGTGCTTATGTGATGTAAGTTTTGTCTAAAGTAAAAAGTTTTGTTTTTTTTTGTTTTTCCAACTATATTCAGTAGAATTAGTGAATTTCATCTTTGTCTGCTTACAGCCACCAGGTACCAAGTGGGTTCTTTGTTGATTTTGATATATAGGGATGCTTTGTCATGTGCTTATTAGACTTATTAGACTTGATTTTGATCTATCTCAGGTTTCAAGTGGATTGGAAGGCCCTCATATTCCTTTGGTTTTGTTTAGTTGTAATAATGGTTCTGTAACCAGTAGTTAAAGGTCCTGTTTCATTTCAGGGTTATGAATTTCTTTATTTGGGAAATGTTGTTCTTAGTATTATAATCAGATTGTTATTACAAGTGTTACCATTAGTATTATGAAACTTACACCTAATTGTTACGAAATTTACACTTAACTAGTCGGTGTAAATTTTGTTATTAGAAGGTGTAAGTAAGTTGTTATTATTTCTGTTAGTTGCTAAATTTTTCATTTATTTAAAGTTTTCCCTTTGATATTTGACTACTATAAAAAAAATCTGGTAATTTTTAAAATTTGTTTGTTCTGATATTTTTATTTTTGCATTCTGTTCAATTTTTCATTTCTTTAAATTTTTGCTTTGTTATTTGCCTACTATAGAAAAAAATCTGGTAATTTTTAAAATTTGTTTATTATGATATTTTCATTTTTTGAATTCTGTTCAATTTTTCATTTATTTAAAGGTTTTGCTTTGTAATTTGCCAACTATAGAAAAAAAATTGGAAACATGTTTATTTATTATTTTGATATTTGATCTGTTATTTGAAAAGTTTCTTTTTTATTGTTTCCTGGGCTTTGGTTGCAAACCGGTTGAGTGGTGCAGGTGCCGGTTGATTTCTTCCCACCTCTCAACCGGTTGATTTGTGTAATGGTCTCAACCGGTTAAGCCAACTGTCTGTAAGGTAGACAGACCCTTTACAATACGAGAATTTGCATCAAGATGGTCGATCTGATGCTTTATTAATAAAATATGACTTCTAATAAAAGAGTTACCCGACATGTTCACACAACACCAAGCACACATTTTTGCACACAAAAATCCTTAGGTCCAAATCCCGAGTTTGAGCGTCTATCTAGTACACAATGATGGCATTTGATACAAATAATTTGTGCCTATGCCTATGTTTTTTTATAGAACAACATTTGCTTTTGTAGGAGCATGAACAAGAGTTGACCGCAAATAATTCCCCAACAAGAGAAGAAATGGACGCTTCATCTGTCAGCAATACTTGTCAGCTACTTCCAAGATCAGTTGGGCGAGCTCCGCTGGCTTGGAGAACATGGGCATGTGATCAGCTCCGCCAATCGCCCTCACTTCAATGCCGGGGCCGCCGGAGGCCGCTGCCACCCACTGTTCCTCCGCCGGCCACGTCCTGTCTTCCTCGGCGACGACAAACACGCGCCGTACCTGCCCTCCGTCAGGACGTTCTCCCCGGCCATGGCCTCGTCGCCTAGGAACATCTGCGCCGGCCTGACCAGCATCTTGGCAAGCGTCAGGTCCTGCATCGCGATGCGCCGGTAACACCAAGACACAAGTGATTTGCCAAGATGTAGCTGTTTGAATTTGTGTTACCTCTGCAGGGCTGAGCTGGTACATCCTCTGTGACATCCATTCTGGGCCAAGCAGGAATGTCTCCGCTGGATTCTCCGTGCCTCTCTCCACGACTCCAAACGTGCTGTCCATGAAGGAATCCGGCGGAGAATCTCCTTTCAGATGCTGAAATACATGGATTATCAAAGAACAGAGCATTTTAGATTATTCCTTGGTGATTCTGTTTATATATTGTTCACAAATCAGAAATCACAATACAGAATCGGTTGCATCTATGAGGTTTGGGTACTGGTCTTGGTCTGAACCTGTTCCAAGACCGTTGACATGCGGCGACCGGGGACTGGCATGGGCGCGGAGACGAAGACGGCGATGGCGACCTTCCGCGGGAACCTCTCCATGGCGAGCGAGAGGTTGTGGCCGCCGAAGCTGTGGCCGACGAGGACGAGCCTGTCGCCGTCGGGGGCCGCGGCGACCGCGTCCAACAGCGGGCGCGAGCAGATGTTTTGGGCCAAACAATTCTAAATAAATTTCAAAGGCTCACTTACATAAGCATGTATATATAAAAATGTGGGGAACTTTAGTCCCACCTTACTACTTCAAGAGGAGTGAGACTAATTTAAATAGTTGAGTTATCTCCATCTTGTTGAAGCTATTGGAGAGAGGAAAAGAAAGAACTACATGCGCGCACTCGCTCGCCTCGCCGGGGCGAGGCTAATGGGCACACACGTACGACATGCACGTGAATGGTCCGTCGATTTTTTGCTCCGACCCTGCGGGTGCGCGGTCTTCTTTTGCCACTCCGAATTTTTGCATGCATGGAGAAAATTGCGCTGACCTATTTGGTGAGCAATTATTCTCGTATTATGGTAAGTGCACAAACGGCAGGTCAATTACCGTAATACTGTGATTGAGCGGCTAATTACTTTTCTTAGCTGCGACGCGTGTATAAATATGGGGCGAGACGTCGTCCTCAGTACCGAGAGATTCATCTCTTCCTCGTCGCAGTGCTGAAAGCGCTGCCGCCGTCTTCCCCATCCTGTCGCCGACGTGCCATCGGTGTCGGGAGAGCAGGCTCCGAAGCCTACGCCTCCTCGCGTCCCTGCACGGGGTAGGGGGCGTATCAGGTTTTTAGGAAGCGCCACTGCTCGCTGGACGTCTTCTTCCCTCTACGCTGTTGATCCGGATCTCAGTCGATGGTTTGCTACATCTTCCTTCGCCGGTAATTTCACTGTAAGAATGTCGATTCTCTCTCCGTTGTTCGTTCTCGCATTCTCTCTGTTGTTAGTATCAAATCATATGCCTGTGATACATGCTGTTAGTCTTTTCCTTAATGTTAAAATTAATTAATACATCGCTAAATTGCTTTTATTTTCGACGGTCCTCGAAGTAGCGCACCTCGTGCAGGCGCGCCGGGTGGGCGCCCGACGCCGCCAGGTCCGGCGCCGTCACGCGGTGGCCGGCGGATTCCAGCGCGGCGGCCACCTTGTACCAGCACCACGCGCCGTGGCAGAGACCGTGCACCAGCACGAAGTGGTGCCGCTCCTGTCTTGCACTATCCATCATCGGGACAGACTGCACACGGTAGGAAAGGAAGAGGCGAAAATGCAGATGCAAGGCATCGATCCCTTGGTAGCATACTAGCATTATATTGTAGCAAAGCAACAGGCTAATTGCTTTTGTTTATTCCAAAAGTCTTTTTCGCAATCGAGCCATGCACCCCCTTATATTAAGCAAACGTGATATAACAATGTTCAGATTTGGAGGTCCGACAGACTACACACTGTACTTGTTGGCTACCTCGACAAGTAGGTCCGAGAGGTCCGTTGACTTGGAGAGCATGGCCATATGATCAGCTCCCTGCAGGCTCCTGACCTCGGTGCCGGGGCTCCACGAGGCCATGCGCCGCTGGAACTCCGCCGACCACGACGCGTCGTCCTCGGCGACGACGAACACCCGCCTCACAGCGCCGTACCTGTCCGCCGTCAAGGCGTTGTTCCTCTTCAGCATCGCGTCGTCTTGGAACAATCGAGATGGCCTCACCATCGCCATTGCCAAGGTCAGATCCTGCATTGCATTTGCATTGTCAGGCGTCAGGCCAGGGAAGTAATAGGAAAGGAGAAGACCAGTGCCGTGTCGGCGTCGCCATTGTTTGTCAGTCACCTTACCTCAGGAGGGCTGAGCTGGTACAGTCGCTTGGCCAAGTACTCTGGCCCTAGCAGAAGTGTCCCCTCCGGAGACTTAGGACTGCTGCTGGTTCTGTATGTGCAATCCATGTAGAAATCTGGCCCCGTTTCTTTGGAAAACTGGTAGTATATATACGTAGTTGCAACAATGGTTAAGCGGCTAGAGCAATGTGCTTTTCCCTCAATCAAAGGGTCAAAAACAAAGAGAAAGAAATTTCATAAAACAAAAACAAAAAAAACAAAGAAAGAGCAAGACCAGTGAAACCGTTCTCAATACCGATTTTGAGCTTTTTGAAGAACACCACAACGGTTGTCACGATTGTCACCACAGGCAGAGCCCACAGATCGGAGGTGTACGCGTACCTCGTGCAAGACGAGCGTCATGGGCTTGCCGGCGGCAGGCATGTCGGCCGAGACGAACACGGCGACGGCGACTCTGTCAGGGTACCTCTCCATGGCCAGCGCGAGGCTCTTGCCGCCGAAGCTGTGTCCGACGAGGACCGCTTGCTCCCCGGGCGGCAGCGCGGCCACCGCGTCCAGGAGCGGCCGGCTGTAGTCCTCGAAGGACGCCACGTCCTCGCCGCGCGCGGGGCTGGCGCCGCACCCGGCCATGTCCAGCGCCGTGACGCGGTGGCCGGCGGAGATGAGGAGCGCGGCGACCCTGTACCAGCACCACGCGCCGTGGCAGACGCCGTGCAACAGCACGAAGTGGTGCTGGTGCTGCGGCGGCACCCTGCTGCTCTCCTCCCCTATCGTCGTCGTCGTCCCTGATGAACTCATGGTCGCCGAGCGATCGACGAAGTCAACGCGGCTTGGCGAGAAGCACACCAGGAAGAGGTGCCGACTTCTCCCCTGTTTTCCTCCCTCTTTCCTTGTTACAAGAATCTTTTTTTTTTTTCTGAAACCTCCTTGTTACAAGAATCTCTTGCGATACACATGGAGCCTTAATTTTTCGCAGTTTCATTTTAACAAATCCATATATCAGGTCAGGTACCTGCAGGTTCGTCCTCTTGACTGCTCCTTCCATATCCCTAAATAAAGTGACTTTCTTTGGAAATCCATATCCCTAAATAAAGTGACTTTCTTTGGAAATACTAGAAGTCTAGAAAACAGGCGCAGCAGAATAAAAAAAGCCTGTGGATCTCCGCTGATATCTTTTTTGAGCCTAGATACGAGGTTGGGGTAGTAATTTCTGGAGCAAGGGACCCATCGATGGTTCATAATGATTGTTACATAAATTTTGAAAGAATCAGAAATGTCAAAGACGCTAGAACTAATACTAAATTAGAAACTTCAGGCAAATGATAGGCTGTCCAGTATATTTTATTTCAATTATCGCTGCAGTGTAGGCAAGGAACAACAATTATTAATTACCTAAAATTACCAATGTTAAGTGAGGTGACTCATCATCACAAATTTGAGGAATCTATTAGAACAAAAGAAGTAGCGTATACAAATGTAAGGTGTAACATATCAGGGATTGGCCGATTAGACCATAATGATAGTTCTTGTTAAGAGGACCTCATACTTGCTGTTGATTCTTCAAATCTGATTACAATATCGAGACCTTACCCACTTTTGTAGATGGTGGGTATATATGCTACAGATCAAATTGGCAACGAGTGATTCTTGATTGGACTAACATCATAAAATGGATTGGGTGGGGGTGGATTCGATGGATATATTGTAGGCATCAGCCTTCTCTAGAAGCTGCAGGTGGTGGCTGACATTGTGCACTTGCTGAAGAGGTTGTTTGCTTGAGAAACTGCACTCGAGGAAAGGTCACATTAGAGAAAACTAAGTGACCAAAAAATATAAAATAAGAATTATTTCAATGCTTTAGTTATGCTTAGTTAAGATATACTCATAAACTGGTTATAATTGTATTATACTCAGGAGTACTTTGCAGTATTAAAAATGACCAGTCCAGAGAACTCAGCACTAATTTACAGTAGGTTACTACTTAAGTGAAAACAGTACTTCATAGAAGTTGACTTGGTCCTTTGTTCTATAGGTTGTTAATAGACATAGTTGTAATGGTATGAGATATTATAAGACATTGCATGGAGCTATGCTAAGAAAAATCATAATATGAATTGCTAGTATTGTTGCCTTATTGGTAATGGCTACGGTATAGGCAAGAAGTCAAATACTCGATGGGCCTTCACATGGTGCCTCCTCTACATTAAGATCAGTAAAGTTTCAAAGAAATTTTCATTAGCGGGCAGATGGTATAATAGAAGTTAATCTATCTATGAAGCTGCAATGCAACATATTAGTAATGTAGTAATAAGACATGTTTCACTTATAAAAACAAGTAGGTATATCAAGCCATTAATTAACTTTTTTGTGGAGATTTTTGAAGCAATATAGGGATGCAAACCTATGGATGCTTACTGTCACAACGAATTGAAGGAGAAAGCTAGTAGATTAATTCTCAAGAGATGATGTTTTTGTTCCAATTTAATCTTCTTCCTAGTAGCTGCGATCTTGAGGCCCCCCTTAGTGTAAAAGTCCGCTGCTGCAACCTGGAGTGACATTTCGTCATGCACCTTGCCTGCATGCCCTCCTCTGCTATTTAGCTAGATGAAAATGGAATAGCAGCGACCGCGGAGGACATGGGGGGAGACCGAGCGCAGTGTCGTTGTGGGTGCGGCATAGTCGCCGAGGTCGCTGGGGCCCCCACCCGCGCTGGGACGGCCGGGAATAACGCCCGCGGCATCCGCACCCCGCCTGCGGTAGGGCCACTGGCCTCCCCGCCCGCGCCGGGAGGAGGAGGGAGGTGCGGGGGACAGAGCAAGGGCGAGGGCGGAGTGGCGGCGGCTGCGGAACGACGATACAGGAGTCGAGTCGAGAAGGCACTGGATCGTTCGAAGAAAAGGCACTGGAGACGGATGAGTTTTAGACAGCAGGCCACGTGGCCCGGTGGCACACCGAGACATGGCTAAATCTGGTGCAGGAGAGCATGGTGCGGATTTCGTTCTTTTAAAGATATGGAGGGAGCAGCCCAAGCGATAATTAGCATCGTTAATGGTTAACCTGAGATATTGACTGTATAACTTGTAGTGATTCTGAAATAATTAGAGGCATTTTGTTTACTCATATATATAATATAAAATATATAAGCAGAAAGCAGCAGCGTTCATGACATATAAACTGGTACTACTACACGCGGCAACAACAAATAGAGTCGTTCCCATATTCTTAGTCGTATCTGCTGGCTACCCTTCCAAGGACGTCGCAGAGCTCCTTGGTCTTGGAGTTCATGACGGCGTGGTCGGCGCCGGGGATCTCCTCGACCTCCGTGCCGGGGCTCATGTCCACCATCCAGCGCTGAAAGTCCTCGGTGCTGGATTCGTCGGCCTTGGCCACCACGAACACCTTCTTGACGGACCCGTAGTTGGCGGCCGTGAGCAGCGCCTCGTCCTTCATCAGCGGGTCGTTCAGGAACTGGTTGCCGGGCCTCACAAGCAGCTTCGCCAGGGTCAGATCCTCCTCGGGGCTCTCCTGGTAGTACTTCTCCTCCATGAACCTTGTGCCCATCACGATCGTTACCCCTTTCTGCCCGCCGGCAGCTTCACTGCCGGTGCCGGTGATGGGCACCACTTGGCAGTCCATGAACAGACCTTTGGAAGCGGCTCTTCTCATGAACTGCATCCGTCATAACAAAGGAACAAAAGATTCAAATTCGACACATATACTTGTGAGTTGTGGCGTGCCAGTTTGGAATAATGGAATACAACGACGGTGAGACAATGGTTGGTGCGCATGCGTGTGTAGGTACCTCCTCGGAGGTCACGCCCAAGTGCTTGCCGACGCACGGCAGCGCGGCGGCCACGAACACGGCGGCGGCGATCTTGCGCGGGAACCTCTCCATGGCGAGCGCGAGGCTGTGGCCGCCGTGGCTGTGTCCGACGAGGACGAGCCTCTCGTCGTCGGGGGCCTCGGCGACCGCGTCCAGCAGCGGGCGCGAGTAGTCCTCGAAGGAGCGCACCTCGTGCAGACGCGCCGGGTGCGCGCCCGACGCCGCCATGTCCAGCGCCGTCACTCGGTGGCCGGCGGATTCCAGCGCGGTGGCCACCTTGTACCAGCACCACGCGCCGTGGCAGAGGCCGTGCACCAGCACGAAGTGCTTGCCGCCGCCGACTGCTTCCATTGCTGCTACCTGTGCGTGCGTTTTGATGTGGACTATGGAGTGCTGGAGAGTGATCGATTGGTCTTCTCTGCTTCGGTGTTGGTGTGCAGCTTACCTGCAAGGCGTGATATTTATATATAGGCGCGGTGGTGATTGCCGCTGCGTTTCTTCTCCTTCAAGTTGATCGTCACTTCGTCAGTCATCACCTTCTGCTGCAAGAAGCAAGTGTTGACTCAGTTCCTGGAAGCTTGGTTTGCCTTCACTGGATAATGGAACAGTTCTGACATGAATTGGTAATGCACGAATTAATTGTGAGGAATCGAGATTCGCTTATCATTGTACTCCCTTCGTGAAGAAAAAGATAACACAGTTTTAGAATAGTCTGTGAAGTTGTTCTGCTTGTTTATTCACAATTGAGTGTCATGATTTTTAGGGTGTCATGATGAACTCCATCTGATGGAGTGCCATTTTGATTTGTATAGATGGGACAAATTAAAGGAGTTACCAGTAGTCCAGTACTATGTTGTTA
Organism: Bothriochloa decipiens; assembly: GCA_023333625.1. Taxonomy (NCBI): domain Eukaryota; kingdom Viridiplantae; phylum Streptophyta; class Magnoliopsida; order Poales; family Poaceae; genus Bothriochloa; species Bothriochloa decipiens. Next base: position 58,908,879 of record CM041634.1, read on the forward strand.
TTCAGGGACGATGATGATGCAGAAATGTGTAGTAAACCATTTGTACATATACGGTGATAAATTGTTCCGTTACTGGTTGTGATATTTAAAATTTTGCAAACCAAATACAAGCAGCTACAACTTGTTTCGCTACACTTATATTCGTTTTAATTCAGATGTATCTTGGAGTAATTTTCATCCTATAATCCACCATAGGGCTTGTTTGGATGTCCATATATCCACCCCACCCCCAACACATATAAACTAAGGTAGATACATTAGGATCTAAAGAAAAGGCATCGATACACGTGGACTAGGATAGCCACAACGTAAGGTGTGGTCACACTACTACTCTACTGTGTATTTGGCAAGCAACCGCGTGTGTTCTCTAAACTTAGCTGGCCATATGCAACCTTAGTGTAGAATGATCATAGCCATCAGCTTGTTCTAAACCCAGGTCATAGAGGCTCCACAGGTATGGCGGGAGGAGGGGGGCTTGAGCCCCCATTTCCTGCACGAGCACCTCTCCTTACAATGCCGGCAAAGGCCGAAACAGGAAGAACGGAAACACATAGACACCGACTACGACGCCCCGCCGTTTCACAGGCGCACGTGAGATGTAAAATAATCCCACCATCGTTTCCACCAAAGTGAAAACTGCAGGTCTGACGAGCAGCCCATAATATATGTATGGCCCGCCTAGGAACAGCCCAATAGACTTCTTGGAGAGGGCGATACCGGTGATGCCACTTCGCTTCTTCCCGTTTTAGATGGATATAGAGGGTTGTAGGTGGTGACGAAGCATGATAGAGTTGGATTAAAACAAAAGAACGTGCGGGAGGAAGTTGGCTAGAGAAAAAGATTTCCCTACGGAAAATCCATAGAGAAGGGAGCTCTCTATACATCCCTTGAAGACGGGGCATAGGGATTAATTTGAGGGTCTTCATAATAGAAACTTTGACTTGAGACTCATTTGATTAAGTTTTTCTCTAACCTATAAAATATTCCGGGTCTCTTTTTAAGATGCTACGAGGAAAACCAAGCTAGAATTTACGAGAGAGAAGAAAATAGTAATAAACTTTTAATTTTAAGGGAACATATTGAGGCCTTGTTTGGTAGGGCTTCTCTTTAGGTCTAGCTTCAATTTCACTAGAAAAACCCTATCAGATGGTTTAGTAGGAGAAAATAGATCCATTTTAAAGGTGCCTCGTAGTTTATAGCTCCTATAAAACGACTCTGACTCATTTGGAGGAGCCCTACAAAGTAACAACATACTCATAATACAGTGTTTATTGACAATTTGACATACATAGATGGACCACCTACTAGTGTACTACACGTAATAATTTTAGAAAAAAATATACACTCGTGTGCTACACGCGCCAAGAATAGTCGTCGTCATAGCCTTAGTCGTGTCTGGTGGCTATCTCGACAAGGACGTCGCAAAGTTCTCTTGGCTTGGAGTTCATGACGGCGTGGTCGGCGCCGGCGATCTCCTTGACCTCCGTGCCGGGGTTCGTGGCTTCTATCCAGCGCTGCACCTCCTCGGTGCTGGTGCTGGAGCCATGGGCGGCCTTGGCGACCACGAACACCTTCTTGACCGACCCGTAATTGGCGGCCGTGAGCAGCGCTTCGTCCTTCATCACCGGGTCGTCCATGAACTGGTTGCCGGGCCTCACCAGCAGCTTCGCCAGAGTCAGGTCCTCCGCCGGGCTCTCCTTGTAGCACTTCTCCAAGAACTTTGGACCCATCACGATCGCCGTCCCTTGCTGGCCGCCGGCATCTTCACCGTCGGTGCGGGTGATAGGCAGCAGTTGGCAGTCCATGAGGAGCCCTTTGGAAGCAGCTTTTTTCATGCACTGCAGGCGTTCGTCACAATAAAAATCTCAACTTTGACATGAGCTGATCATGCTAGAGGCATAGTGTGAAATAATGGCTGGAGTGCGTGCGTGTGTACGTACCCCCTCGGTGCCGACGCCGATGTGTTTGCCCACCCACGGCAGCGCGGCGTCCACGAACACGGCGGCGGCGACCTTGCGCGGGAACCTCTCCATGGCGAGCGCGAGGCTGGCGCCGCCGTGGCTATGACCGACAAGGACGAGCCTGTCGCCGTCGGGAGCCGCGGTGACCGCGTCCAGCAGCGGGCGCGAGTAGTCCTCGAAGGAGCGCACCTCGTGGAGGCGCGCCGGGTGCGCGCCCGACGCCGCCAGGTCGAGCGCCGTCACGCGGTGCCCAGCGGATTCCAGCGCGGTGACCACCTTGTACCAGCTCCAAGCGCCGAAGCACAGGCCGTGCACCAGCACGAAGTGCTTGCCGCCGCCGACCTCCATTACTGCGCGTTGCCGTGGACTACTGCAGAGTTTGCGATCAATTGCTCTCGTGTCTACTTCGGATCATATAGTATTTTTTTTCCTATAAGTTTAGTCAAAACAAATTTCTTCTCTCTATTGGGTTTCCGAGAGGTCGTCCTGGCCACGTCTCCCCAAAATAAGCCATTGGTCCACTTCAGCGCCAACTCAGCTTCTTGCTCTCCCATTGGTCCACCTCAACCACTTCTTCGTTTGGTCGTGGTGCTGGCTATCCATTTCCGAGCAAAACAATGTTTCGTCTTCAAATACAACAATACATTTTTTTAAAAAAAAAGAAAGAAAGAAAGAAAGAAAGAAAGAAAGATGCTTTACATCATTGACAACTGCGGCTTCCGGCGGGGCGTTTGTTCGAGTTTTTGGTTCGGATACAAGCACAAATCGCATCAGCGAATAGAACACCTGACGCATCAGGCCATTGAGAAGAAACAAATACAATTTTCGACGGCGATTACCCTGATTACAGATGAATTTGCTCGGCGCCAACACTTGAACTCAAAATTATGCAGTAGCTGCCTGAAGTTATCATTGTCCGTCATCATCTTCTCAGTCGTACCTGCTTGCAATCCTGACCAGAACTTCGCAGACCTCCGTCGGTTTGGAGATCATGGGCATGTGATCGGCTCCAGCGATCTCCTCGACGTCCACGCCGGGGCTGAGGTCCACCATCCGCCGCTGAAACTCCTCTGTGCTGCTTCTATCATCTTTGGCGATCACAAACACCTTCTTCACGGACCCGTAGTGGCCATCCGTGAGCAGCGTCTCGTCCTTCATCGTTGGGTCGTACATGAACTGGAGGCCAGGTCTTTGCAACAGCTTCGCTAGTTCAAGATCCTGCCCACATCAATTCAAAATTAGCAACAGCTTTGCCATATTTTTAGACTCTATAAACATTTTTGCGTAGATTTGATTGATTTAGTGAGCATACAAAGTGATATGTTCGTTCTCAATGGTAAAGAAAGTGATATTAATGTATTTGTAAGAAAAAGATATACTTTTCATGTTAGTATGTTACTAGTATACATTTGAGAATAGTAATTACATGTATGTAGCTTATTTTTGGAGGAAACAGGTTTGTTACCTCGGCAGGGCATTGATCATACAATTTGGATGCCAATAAGTTGGGGCCAAGTAGAAGTGCAGTTTGAGGCCCCTGCTCTGTGTTCACAACCATCGTCGTGCTGTCCATGAAAAAATCTGGTTCGATCGTCCTCTTGAACTAGCACGAATGAAAACAAAAGAAAATATTAACTCTACCATGTTGCAGCTGATGCAAATATTAATCAAGCATGGATGCACAACGAAGCAGGTGATGAACATTTTTCGCAAAAAAGAAAAAAGCAGGTGACGAACAAATTGGCTGTATGACCATATGAAAGCATTTCCCCCAAAAATGATAGTAAAGACCAGTCCTTTCTTCTGATCATCATCAGAAAACGTGGCAAACTGATAATCAAGTAACTAAATCACGGCAGTGATGATGTTAATTTATGACGAAAAACGAATTGGAGCTGACCTCTTCGATGGTGATGCCCATGTGGCTGCCGACGCGGGGCATGGACGCGGCGAGGAACACGGCGGCGGCGACCTTGCCCGGGAACCTCTCCATGGCGAGGGCGACGCTGAGCCCGCCGAGGCTGTGCCCCACCAGGACGAGCCTGTCGCCGTCGGGGGCCGCGGCCACCGCGTCCAGCAGCGGCCGCGAATAGTCCTCGAACGACGCCACCTCGTGGAGGCGCGCCGGGTGCGCGCCAGACGCGGCCATGTCGAGCGCCGTCGCCCGGTGACCCGCGGCGCGCAGCCGCGTCACCACCTTGTACCAGCACCACGCGCCGTGTGCTAGGCCGTGCACCAGGATGAAGTGCTTGCCGCCGACGCCGGCGCCCCCGCTCTCCATCTGCCGGACGGCGGTGGCGTGGTGCCACTCAGCGAGTTTTGCCGGGATGGATGCGCAGGTCCACTGCAGCTTGGGCAATCATCGAGGAAGCTTCGTGTGATTATTAAGGAGTATTTGTTTGCACGGAGAGGTTCCCGGGCAATCATTGGGCAATTTTTATTTGTGCAATTTTGTGCTACTGTCTACATATTTTTTTTAATCATCAAAATTGCTAATATCAACATGACTATTCACCCACTACTTCGTTTTTGAGGAAAGCCACCTGACGCTATTTTATTGATTTTCGATTAGAGTTACATCATTCACCAGGACTTTAATGAAGCTAGGGGATTTATCGAGCCATACAATTATGCTTTGACTGAATAGCTAAATAAGCTAGATTATGCGCTACTCTATTAATATCTCTATTACAATGCTCAATAGAAATCGAAGAAAAATCCAGCCAAAGCATATTACATTCGTTATATATTGGTGCACCAGCTGTTGATGAGAATCCACCTCGCTTCATTGTCTCTACCACCTTCAAACAGTGACTGGACGATGATACGGCTACATCCCATATGCTGGGCTAGAACCCCTCTCTAAGAGCGTAAACCTCGGCTGTTGGAGCATCCATGACGTGCTTAATGTAACTATAAGCTACTGCAATAAACGCATCACTTGCATCTCTCAAGACTCCTGTACCTAGCTTGCATCAATATTCAGTACTAAATTCCTTGGAGGTTTTTTTTCCAAACTTCAGCACGCTTTTTCTTCAAAGCTCTTTGATAATTTGTTGTCAAGGTAGCAATGGATAGAGCAGCTCTGTGGGATTGGATGACCTCACCACGTACTAACTTTCTTCTCTCCCACCATATGAAAACTTACTGTTAAGATCAATTCGGCCAAGCCCAAATTATTCAGAAAGTTGATAGGCCTCGATCTGTTAATTAGATCAGCCACAACAATAGAACCTGACTGGTTCACTGCTACCTCGTTCTCAATCATCTCCAAATTTCTCGTGTACGCTGACACATTAACAAAAGGTGCTTGATATCATTCATTTGTGCCATATTATTTTTAAAATTAATTAATCGACTATTAACCCACTCTGACTTAATTAATTTCATTCATTTGTGCCAAGCGTGCTATGCATCCTTCATTTGTGCCAGGCATGACACTTTGAGCCTAACATCCTTCATTTGTGCCAGGCATACTGACGGAGAGAGAATGCAGCTCATGCCTGTAGAAATTGTATCAGGTGAACCAAGCTGCAGCTTTTTCTATCTGCTTGCGTAAAGCAGCCTCAGTTGGGTCACCTCAATTGATTTATTCTCAAGCTGAATCTGAGATTATTGAACCATTTACCATTTGTCATTGTTCTAATTTGATAGTGCATTACCCCGTTCGTAGTACAGTATCGGTATTTGGCATCAGAATTTTAACAGTATTTTGACTAAGTCAATGCCCCTTCAAAGTGCAAGAATCAGTGTTTGGCTGAACATTACTGTGCAGTTCAGAACATTTTTTCCATTATAATTCTCCTGTGTAACTCGTAAAAAGGAGCAATTCATTTAAATTTAATTATCAAACGTGTTCAAGAGCACAAAAAGATTCAGTGACAAACAAACAGATGATGAGGGAAGGCAACCTCCCAACAGATGTTCTTAAGATTTACTAGACCAGCCTCAACGAGGGGAGGCAACCTCCCCTCTCAGCTGATCTGAAGACCAAAAGATTTCTCTCCGAGCAACGCAACACCTCCATTGCCATTGAAATCGGACAAAGGGGCTGCCTGAATCGTTGCTCGTTCCAATTCATTCAAAAACTTGTGACAGATTTTAAAAATCTCATTTTTTTTGAGCAATCTACGCGAGTCTGCGTGTAGGTCGAATCCAGGCCCGCGAGATCAAAGCCCGAGGGCATCAAAGCGAGCAGACATGCAGACCTTGTTCGTCTCCGTGCACACTACCATGCTTCCTTCATGTTTGCATCCAGAGCATCGGCTTATTGTGAACGGATCGCAAGCAGCACAGCATTCAACTTCGTAAATGTTAAAACAAACGGCAAAATAAATATAAACAAATCACTTCACAAGGCAAGATTTTGAGGTTGATCAGATAATTGTAGTCTGATTTTTTGGTCAACACTGAAGTTTCTGTCAAGGCTTTTCATCACATCAACATGGCAAACATCCTGCCTTTATTTTGGGGTAAATCAAACCACAGCAAAGATAACCAAACCTAAATCAAACATCAAACAGAGAAGAAAACCCCATAGATCTTAGAAAGGCTCAGAAGGATCCATTGGTTTGTATCGTCAGGATTCAGAAAATAGGTAGGTATTTTTGGTCATCATAGCCTTCAGTAAGATCCAGCGACAGCAGCAAGCAAGAAAAAAGATAGAACAAAAACCCAAAGAAAAAACAGAGAAGAAATTGAAGGATACATCGTGCTCCCATGTCAGCCGATCGATGAACAAACCTGACGATTCCGGTGGCTGCAGCAGCCAAGAGGATTGCGGCACAGCAGAGGATTGGAGAAAGCCGTCGCTTATATAGGGGCGATTTGCGGTTAGGGTTTTCCGGTTCCAGTGATGCGAGCTTGACAAGAATACCTGGGCCGGCCCAGTTAATTTTCCAACAGCCACGCCGGAGACAAACTACGGCCCACGGGTGGCAAGTTTGCATTTTGGAAGGGAAAAAGCAGGTTACATAGATACTAGGCCCATGGGCCTAAGTGAGGCCCAAAGGGGCTCACACCACTGAAGCAGCTCCTCTGGTCCTCGACGCCGAGGTAATCCACGACGCGGACGTTGTCCGGCCACCGGTGCTCCGTCTGCTGGCCGCCGCCGCCGCCGCCGTGCATCAGCGATCCGATGGCCCTGGCCATCGAGCCATGGCTGCTGCCGTAGAACTGCTGCTGGCCGGGCAAGAGCCTGCCCACGTCGAGGCCCACCAGCTGGGTCTGGCCCAACGGAAGCCCATCGTACGGCTCCAGCGCATCCGGAGTCTTAATAGGCCCAAATGGGCCCATTATGGGGAGACGGTGGTCTGGCCCAGCCATTATGGGGCCGAATCCGACGGTGGAGAAGCCCGCTCCCACGCCGTAACCGCCGGCGGTGGCGCCCATCTCCGCGGCCTTCTGCAGCAGCGCCGTGGCCGACATGCTCGCCGAGGCGGCCGCCAGGGAGAACGCGCCGCCCATGCTGGGGTCGTCGAGGCCTGCCGCCTTGCCGCCGCCGCCGCTGAAGAAGGTTGCCGGCGACGGCGGCGTAGGCGGCGCGGGCCTCGCCGCGCCCTGGTGTAGGCTGGAGATCATGCACCCGGCCATGCTGAGCGGTGGCGGCAGGAGCAGCTGGTTGGTGGCAGTGGCGGTGGCGGCGTCGTCGGACATAGTGGGGAGCATCCTCAGCTGCGGGCTCTTGATGTCGAGGGCGAAGTCGTCGTCGTCGTCCTGGCAGGCGGCGGCGTCAAGGACTTCGTCGGCCTGGGACGACGACGACGGCAAGGGCAGGTGGTGGGGTGCGGCTTGGCCCTGGAGGGCGGAGGCCACCGTCGCC
>CM041634.1:58926660-58958531 GCA_023333625.1 Bothriochloa decipiens
ATAGCCGAACTATGAAGAGGGGAGATCTTCGGTAATTCGGTTCATGAGTGCCACTAGGTCCATCATTTCATGTGATTGCATTTAGGATCTAGTGCGCGATGAAAGTCATTTGAAAATGCTTTTGAAAAATGCTAACACACATGCACATGGAGATGTCACTTGGTGGTGTTAGCACATTTGCAAAGGCGGCGGTATGATTGTAAGGTTGAGTTGGGTTTGGTAACCGCTCATCCACCCCCCGAGCTTGCGAGGGGGATTCGGCGCCTTCGGGAAAATGAGAGAGATATTTTCTATTGCGCCGGATGCAAATTCGTTGGAGAAAAGAGGGCGTCGTCGTGGGATTGAGAATGCTCATATTCTAAGCGCCGGACGCTGAGCGCCGGACGCTGGCCCTGCGTCCGGACGCTACACAGAGAGTACCGGTTGAGAGACAGCTCGTGAGAAATGAAGGCCGATGGTTCAGCACGTGTGATGCACCGGACGCCAGGGTGTGCGTCCGGACGCTACTCAGAGAGGGTCGCAGAGCAGTTGGTGTCGCCGGACGCTGGTCGCCGGACTCTGGTCGCCGGACGCCGAGGGGTACCGCCGGACGCTGACGTGTCGTGGGAATCGACCGTTGGAGGCTGAGCAGCAGAGGCGCTGGACGCGTCCGGCGCTAGCGGCAGACGCGTCCGGCGTGTGTAATCGAGCCGCCCGAGGGGCAACGGCTAGTTTCAAAGGATGGGCTTATAAATAGAAGGTGGCCGGCCCTTGTGGAGTGCTCTTGGCTTTTCTAACACTCTTGTGCATCCTTTGAGCTAAAGCTTCTCCCTCCTACTCATCTCTCTTGCTTGAATGCTAATCTAGAGTGAGATTGAGTGATTCGAAGTGCATTGCATGAGTTGATTCATCTAGTGGCACTTGCGAGTCGTTTGGCCGGTGATTTCTTGTTACTCTTGGAGAGTACCACTCCTAGCCGGCTTGGAGGTTGTTTGGAGGCGTTGGGAAGAGTTGGTGATTGTTCTTGCCCACCTCCGGTGATTGATTTGTAAGAGGTTCTTGTGCTTTTCCTCGGCGGAGTGCCAAAAGCAACTCTAGTGGAATGCGCGTGTCATTGAGTTACCACGCTTGAGAGTGGTGTCTTGCGGTTCCCTTGCGGGGGAGTGCCTTGCGGGGCAAGTGACTTGAGGGTCACACCGAGGATCCATCTAGGTGTTGGTCGACACAACCGGTGACGTAGCTTGTCGGTGCACAAGTGAACACCGGGTGAACAAAAATAATTGTGTCATCTTCTTGTTCCCGGTGATTGGTCTTCATATTGTGATTGTTGTCATATTGTATTGATTACATATCATCTTGGTGATTGGCAACATCTTCTCTCCACCGTCGGTATAAGAATCACCTCTCTACCTTGCATTACTTTCTAGCACTTATCTTGTGTAGCTTGTTTTAGAATAGTTGTTCTTGCTAGCTCTATAGATTAGAAAGTAGTGACATAGCCCTTGAGTGACATAGAGATCATACTTATACTAGATTTGTCAATAGGAGGCTTGCTCACCTTGTAGGCTAGGCAAAACCGCGGTTACGCCATTTGTTATACTAATCAAGTTTTGTCTAGTGGTTTGTAGAATTTTAATAGGCTATTCACCCCCTCTAGCCATCTAGGACCTTACAAGGCTGCCGTTCTCGTCCTCGTACGAGGAGACGACGACGGACGACGAGGACGACGACGACGCCGACGCCGACGACGCCGACGGCGCCGACGACGACGCCGCCGTGCCCACACCTGGCCAGACGGCTTCGACTTCATCAGGCGTGGCCAAGGTGTACTCGCGCGGGCCCACGCAGCTTCCTAGGGTGCGGCCGCAATTCAACAGACGTCCGGTGATTACACCCGTGGGCCAGACATAAGTAACCATTATTGATTTCACTACTTGTTCATATGACATATTGAAAATCGAACTGCGAACTAACAATTGTTCTTAATGACTCGTGCAGTACCTGGGCGTTTGTGAGCGAAGAAGGTGAATCACGCCATATCAATGGCATCCAGGGCCTCCTGATTAAGGAGTACTACCCTGGCCTTGTCAACGTGGACGGCGAGTTGAAGGTGCCCACGAGGTGGGCTCACTTCTACCTCGTCAACGTGGGTGGCGAGACCCTCGCGGCAAAGATAAAGAGGGAGTTTTGGGTGAGTCTTTCATCGCACCGCATTGCTAAATAGTACGCATTCGTCAGACTTCTTAAAACAATGCAATGCTACATGATGTGTCTGTGTGCAGGACTTCTTCACGTGCGAGGAGGGTAAAGCGGACCAGGCGGCGCGAGTGCAGGAGGCGGTCTGCAAACATCATCTCAAGGACCTGTACCATGAGGCATGCATACAGGCCATCCGTGACTACTACGCCGACGTGCATGCAGAGTCCATCAAGAAGCCCGAAATCCGCCAGATCATGAACTCGAGGGAGACCGACCTCACCTTCGCTCAATACGTGCATGTAATTAAGTAGGAAAACATTCGTTCAGACTCCTTCAGTGAAACATTACACTAATCTTCTCGTATGTCAAATACTTGATGTCATGTAGTTCTGTCCGGGGTGGTGCGACAACCACAGGGACTGTTGGGAGGAGATTGTGCGCATGTGGCAAACAGACGAGGCGTACGAGAGGCGCAACGACCGTCGGGGCCGCCGCCTGCAGATGCGAGGGGTGCCACACCACCAAGGGAGCCAGCCCCTCCCAACGTACATGAGAAGATGGGTATGCGTCCGTTTATGTCTTTTTTGTAGCCCTCAATTGTCATTACTTGTAACCATGTTTCTGTTTTCAATGCAGTCACAGGCGCACGGTGGGCAGGAAATCAACCAGTTCACCGGGTACCTCCTCTCCCACAAGGGCAAGGCGACAGCGCCGGACAACGTCTACAACCAGGAGGACGGGCCCGAGGCGTACAACAACCCCACCGCCTACGAGAAGGCGACCGAGTATACCGCCGCGGCTCGCCAGCACTACGAGGAGACGTTCGACCCCACCGCCGAGCCCTTGGACACAGACCTCCTGCAGAGGTTGGGACCAGGGAAGCAGCACGACCGGTACTACATGGCCCACAGCGCCGTCGACCCGTCCGATGCTCCCACGCTGAGCCAGGTTCGATCTAGGCCCACGAGCTCCACCGACATCCCCATAGCGTCTCGGCAGCCGAGCATGTCGCAGTTCCAGGTAAGTGTGGTTTCATTCGTCGTTCACTCGTTTCACACCTATACTTACAATCAACACTGCGGATGTAATATTGCAGGCCCAGGTGCAGGAGCAGATGGCGCAGATGTAGGCGCAGATGCAGACGCAGATGCAGGCGCAGTTGCATGCGCAACAGATGGCTTACCAGCAGCACCTGACAGCCATGCAGCAGCACTACAATAGTCAAATGCAGAGCTTTGCCGGCTACTTCCAATCCCTACAGATCCCCGGGCCGCCTCCACCACCTGAATTATTCGCTCCACCGCCTCCTCCACCGTCTTTTCCTGTGCCTGCTCCTGTCACTCCTGCTGGGACCCCGGTGAGTACATTGACTCTTGCTTTAGCTTGTGCGTCTATCTTGCAGATACTAATGACATCACTTGGCCTTTAACTTGTGTAGGTACAGTCGGCGGGTTCGAACCCGTCTCCTAGAGGTGCCCGCCCTCAGATGATGCCGTATCCACCTCCGGGTGGCCCTTCTCCACTGTATCCACCTCCGCGTGGCCCTCCTACACCTTACTCGTGGCCGGTGGGCGGAGGGCGGCCGTACTAGTCGGCGCCGCATGATCCAGGGTGGGTTTCGTGGGAAAACCCTGGGGGCTCTGGGGACGGACAACCTGACGGCTCCGGGGACGGCGCGACGAGCTAGGTACTTGTCGCTTGTCTTATGCTCCTGGACTTGAGTATCATCGAAGTCTCTGTCATGTATTTTTTCTCTTCGTGATGGACCTAGACTTGTTGTGTTGAACTTCATGTGATGGACCTCGAGTTGTGGTGTTCGACTCGTTGCGTTGAGTTTCATGGTTGTAATGGACTTGTGGTGGTGATAAGAGATGCTATTGTGAGATATATGTGTTATTGTGATATATATGGTGACGGTGGTGATAAATGTGATGAAATTGTGATATAAATGGTGCTACTTGTGGTCCTGGTGCAATTGTGATATAAATTATGATTTTGCAATGTTTGGATGCAAGAAAAGAGGAAAAAAAAGTTTTTGCCAGCTTTGCCGAGTGCTGACACTCGGCAAAGCTGGGAAAATCCCCAGCTTTGCCGAGTGCCAGCGTGGCACTCGGCAAAGGGGTCATGCCTTTGCCGAGTGTCAGCACTCGGCAAAGAATTTTCTTAAAAAAAAAATTTTTCTTTGCCGAGTGCCGGCACTCGGCAAAGGGGTCATGTCTTTGTCAAGTGCCGGCACTCGGCAAAGAAATTTTCAAAAAAAATAATGTTTTTTCTTTGCTGAGTGCCCCGCCGTCAGCACTCGGCAAAGCCACCCGTCAGGCTGACGGCGCCACGTGGCTTTGCCGAGTGCCGACGTGGCACTCGGCAAAGCCTTTACCGACTGCATGCCACGTGGCACTCGGCAAAGCTGCCTTCGCCGACGTTTTCTTTGCCGACAGCCCTTTGCCGACTGCCACGTGGAATTGCAGTCGGCAAAGCCTTTGCCGACTGCAATTCTGCCTTTATCGAGTGCGCATTGCAGTCGACAAAGAGAGCGAATCCTGTAGTGAAAGTCATTCTAGCTTTAGATCTGGACCAGATTCAAAGCTAGAATAGGGTTCTTTTTTGGAACGGGGGATTACAGTGTTGTACGTAATTTTTTTAGAAAAATTAGATTACAGATAGAGCTAGAATCGTAGTGTTTTTTTTTTCCAGAGCAAGACGGACTTAGTTGCGTACATAAGCTCTATTTGACAGCAAGCGTGGAGAATATATCTAGGAGTAGTAGAGAATATAAATCATCATAGAGGAAGGTACAAACAAAAGTATTGACGTACAACATGTGTAAAGACTGAAGAGGTGCCCTGGCCTAGAGAGGAAAAGATTACGTCATTTCAAAGAAAGATAACAGAGAGCTAGCTAGAGGGCTACATGCATGTAATTTATATACACACCACAAATAAACTAGTCGTATTCCGCCGTTACCGTCATGTGACAAATCATTGGTGCCTGCCTGCATTGCACTCATAAATGAGCGCGTCCGTCCTGAATCTTCGCCGCTTGACCGATGGCACGTCAACACCTACTCTCGATCGTCGCCGCCCATTATTGATTGGCTAGCAGTAGCAAGCAGGAAATTTCAGAGGAGCCTAACAAGGGAGGTGTGTGCATAAGGATATTTTTTTTTTCGATACGAGGACCCTTCCCTATTTTTATTATAAATAACAAAAATACATTGTTTTAGTATTTTTAAAAGAAGCAAAGCAAAAGAGCAGTACAAATTAAAGTTTGGGACAAAACCCCATGACATAAGGTGACATGCCCGATAACAAAGCTTAGTGACTGATAGCTAGAACAAAGAGCACTTGACCACGACCGAAACTCCTTCTACTCCGGTGTTGATGCTGCATGAAGACTTTGGTCCATCACTCGCCCTCTTGGTCTTGTTCTGACGCCTCGCTCATTGCCTTTTTTCTCTTCTTGCTAGCCACCAGTCTTGTAGCGATTGAAAGCATTGCATCCACCCCATCCATCAGCGTCTTCCTGTCTTCATCAAGGAACAGCCCTGCCCAGTAACCTATAAGCAAACATGCATAACATATAATGCTGGCAGGATCAGTTACTATTTTTCCTTCAAAACACGCCGCATTCCCAGTTTTCCAAATAGCCCAACAGACTGCGGCTAAACCCAGAGTATGAAATTTTGATCCAGCAGGGATCCACCACTCGCACCAGTTCCAACATTGTTGGATGTTTCTGGGTATGTTATTAGCCCCTATTGCATGAGCTACAATGGCCCAGACTGCAGTGTTACATTCAAAAAATAGATGATTAATGGACTCATCCTTATCACAGAAATGACATGATGGTGATCCAGACCATTTTCTTCTGATAAGGTTATCTTTGGTTAAGAAAGCATTATTGATCATCAACCATAGAAAGATTTTAATCTTTGCAGGAACTTTTCCTTTCCATATCTTTTTATGATACATGCCAGCATCAGATTTAGTCATAGCTTTGTATGTCGATTTGACAGAAAATTTACCACACGTACCAAATTTCCAAGTGATTAGATCATTTTCATTACACAGATGCAATTCATTGAGTTTTTCTAAAATATGGTTCCATGATGTCCTAAGATCATCAACCAGCCATCTAGAAAAGGTAATATCATGTGGGGCTTCTTTAGCTTGAGATACAGAAATATCAGGTTGCATGCATAATTTGAATAAGTTGGGGGCAATAGAACACAGAGGCATGTCAAATAACCAAGGGTCTTTCCAAAAGGATGTATTTTTTCCATTCCTTATGTTAACAGATCTGCCCTGTAAGTATATACTTCTTATTTTCAACAGGTCATACCACATAGCAGAGTCTGTTTGACTGTGTTTTGTACTATGAATGGATTTCCCATGAAGATACTTATGATTAATGATGGTTTGCCATAGGCCATCTTCGGATTCCAACTTCCACCACCATTTATAGAGAAGGCTGATAATCATTTTTCTAATATCTTTAATCCCCAAACCTCCCTTATTCTTGTGTTTACAAATCTTGGTCCATCTAACCATGCGGTACTTCTTTTTAGTGCCACCACCCTGCCAGAAGAACTTTCTTATTTTGTCAAGATTGTTCACAACAGTTTTGGGAAGCAGGTAGATTGACATATGGTATATAGGGGTGTTGTTCAGGCTAGAATTAATAAGAATGGTTCTGCCTGCAGTGGACATGCAGCTGCCCTGCCAGGCACTAAGTTTCTTGGCACTTTTTTTGATAAAGGAGTCCAATCTTTCACATGAAGCCTGCTAGGACTCACAAGAAATCCTAGATATTTTATGGGAAAGTTACCAATCTGACAATTGAAGATATTTGCATATGTATCAGCCCAATTTTGTACATCATTTATAGCTAACACTTCACTCTTGTGAAAGTTGATTTTTAAACCTGTCATCAACTCATACATGTATAAGAGTAATTTGAGATTCTTGGCTTTTTTAATATCATGCTTAATACATATTATGGTGTCATCAGCATACTGGAGTATAGCCACTCCATTGGGAACTATATGATCTATTAGTCCACAGAGTAATCCATTGACTTGGGCCTCATGAATCATTCTTGTAAGCCCATCAGCTACAAAGTTGAATAGAATAGGGGACAGGGGATCCCCCTGCCTCACCCCTTTGTAACTTTTGGTATAGGAGCCAATGGTATTATTTATTTTAACACTCACAGTTCCACCCGAGACCACCTGTTTGATCCAAGTGCACCATTTGCTATTAAAGCCTATGGCTTGGAGACAGTCAAAGAGGAAATTCCAATTTACTTTATCATAGGCTTTTTTAAAATCAAGCTTTAAAATAATGCCCACCTACTTTTTTATTTTAGTTTCATGAAGGATTTCATGTAGAATCATTATTCCACTCGTGATGTTTCTCCCCTTCATAAAAGCAGTTTGGTTCTGGTGGATAAGTTTCTCTGCCACTCTTTCCAATCTTACTGTGAGAGTCTTAGTAACTAGCTTATATAGACAAGTTAATAGGCAAATGGGTCTAAATTGTTGTATCTTAGATGCATCTGTAACTTTTGGTAGAAGGGTGATAATCCCATAATTCATCCTATTGATATCAAATTTCCCTTTGTGGAAGTCGTCAAACAATGAGATAATATTATCTTTTATTACATCCCAACATGTTTGATAAAATTCAATGGGAATCTTATCAGGACCAGCAGCCTTATTGTTTCCATTTGGAATAGGGCTGACTTGATTTCACTCTCAGAGAAAGGGAGACAGAGGGCTGTGTTATCCTCCTCATTCACCTTCCCAGCATGTACCCATATATTACTGTCCAAAGTAACATTATGGTTAGCAATAGGGCCAAAGAGTTCAGAATAATAGGCAGTAGCATGATTCAGAAGGTTATCATTGCCTTCAATGATGGTGCCATCATTATCAAGAGTGACAATTTGATTTTTTCTTTGTCTTCCACTAGCAACTCGATGGAAAAATTTGGTGTTGTTGTCACCCTTTAACAGCCACTCCTCATGACATCTGTTTAACCAATAAGTTTCTTCCTAATCTAGGAGGGACAGATTTTCTTGAATCAATTTTGCTTTCATTACCAATTGTTGACCATTAAGGCCAACATTCTCTTCTGGATTCTCTAATTTCCCAATCTCTTCACTTAGTTTTTTCCTTTGTTTTCTTAGCTCGCCCTGGATATTGAAACCCCAACCCTTGAAATATTGTTTGAACAGCTTTAATTTCTGTTGAATCTTATCCAATGGGCTTGGTGCCCTGCATGATTTTTCCCATATTTCCTTAACTTTTTTAGAAAGTTAGGATGGGAAAGCCAGCTCAACTCAAATCTAAACTCAATCTTTTTATTATGTAGATATTATTGGAGAAAATTATCAATAAATTATGATTAGAGACCTCTCTAGGAAGCTCCCTCACCCCAACCTGAGGGAAAAGGTCCTCCCATTCTTTGGACACAAGAATTCTGTCCAGTTTTTCTAAAATTGGGATCTCTTGGTTATTTGACCAAGTATAGCCCCTTCCTGCCATTTCAAGTTCTTTCAATTCATGAAAATCAATCAACGTATTAAACAAACCAGAATATTTCTAAGTGCCGCACTGTCTATTTCTTTCATATGAAAATCTTATAATATTGAAATCCGCTCCAATTAGAATGGGGTCCATGTTTCTAGAGCAGAAAGAAGAAAGTTCAGACAAGAAAGCAAGTTTTTTATCATCATGAGCAGCTCCATACACCACCAGGAGATTCCATTTAATTCTATTTGATTTGTCCCAAAGATTCATCTGCAGCATGAAATCACCCTGACGAAAAGACCCAACATCATACAGCTCTATCCTAACCCCCACCAAGATACCACCAGACTTGCCAATGGCAGAATTATATAACCAGAGGTAATCTTGGTGTGGGTCAAACTTTTTAATTAGACTTTCATCACAATCTTTAACCATGGTCTCTTGAAGACCAATAAAATGAAATTTATATTAGAAAATCAGATCTTTAATATAGGTAGTCACTCCTTTCTTTCTTAGACCCCTGCAGTTCCAAATCAGGCCTTGCATTGTCATTAATCTTTAACTTTTTTTGATTTAGAGTAGGTGCCCTTGGGTCTCCTTCTCTTTTTGTGAAGTAGGGTAGGATATTCCTGACCCTGACTTCTCCCCTTACTAATGGGAGAAAATATAATTTTCTGTTTTTTCTCTTTTTTTTCCTAGATTCAACCAGTATGAAATCCTCCTCATCAGAGAGCTCTTCATGAGCCCATTCAATACATAGAGTATCAGTATTCACATTGACTTCCTCATGAACACTCTCAGACAACTTAATCTGTTTTTTTATATAAGTCATCCCTAGTAGATTCTAAATTCTTTAACAAATCAAAAGTAGCAAAATCAGAAGCATTAATATCAACTTAATCTGTACATTAGGATATGCATAGCAAGTGCAGTGGTAGTAGCTCAGCTCGATTCTTCAGGGCTGAGGCAGACTGTAGCCCCGCAGCCACGAGCAACGGTGGCCTGGAGCCGTGATATGCTCGGTGGCGAGCAGGCTCCCATGGTGTCGATGGAACAACCACGGCGGCGGCGCCTGGCCGGCCGGCGAGCTGCTCCGGACCCGTGCTGTCCCGTGAGCGCCCGCGGCTCGCCACCTCGGCGGGAGGCGGACCGCTGCTAGGCCTGCTACAGCGGCGCATCACAACCGTGATGGCCATGCGACGGCGGCGGGGATGGCGAGGGGGGTTTCGGTGCCACGCCAGCGCCACGAGGAGGAGGGAGCTATGGGAGATCGCCCGCTATCCAGTTCGCGAGATCCCACAACGGCCCTGTTTCGCAGCATAACGGGCAGCACGCCCGCGAATACCACAATCGGATGGTCAATATCGCTTCCTCACCCGATCTGACGGCCAACGGGCTAACGGGCGACGTGGTCATATCTGTTAGCCCGCTTTTGCTGTAGAAGTCGTATATAGAAGATAAGAAGGAAAAGGACTCGGTAATTGAATCCTGATAACCTGAACACCAAAGAGAGTTTCAGGATCAAGATCAATCAGATAGACAACGAAACCTGTCCTGTCCTGTTTTCTTTCTGTTTTGTACTTTGCTTTTGTAATTTGAACTCCAGTTTTCTTTCGATAATAGCCCTGTAGGGGCCCCCGGGCCTCTCCAGTTCGATCAAAAAAAAAAAAAAAAACCTGTGCTCGACCACAGCTCAGTCAGTGAGGTCTCTGAAGAGACAAACGATCCGATAATAAACCAACCAGCTGATGCCTGCAATAGCCAGTGACCCAGTAAGCAGAGCAGGCATGGCAAATCAGACACTGGCACACATGAATAGTCCTAATACGGAGATCATCAGTCTCGTCTCATATGGACGGTAATGGTCTGACGGACGAGGATGGATTAATTCCTCAAACTGGCACTAACGCGTTTATTACTGTCTAGCATAGCAGTAGCAGTGTCCATCTCGCTTTGGTAAACATGCGTATCACTGAAAAAGGGTTTAGCAGTGAGGAGTTTCTTTGGAGTTGTCTGTCGTTCGACAGGAACTAGACATGACAATGACACAAGACGACCCTTTTTTCTTCGCAAGAATAGAGATCGCGGGGCAACTAATGACACGTAAGGCGAGCTGATCGAGGTGGCTATAAAAGTCAAAGCTGCCTGCCAATTTGTCTGTAATCGTATATAAGAGACAAGAAGAGCTGAGACTGAGACGGAGCACTAGCGCTGGGGCCAGCCACACGATTCTGCAGAAAGAGAAAGCCGGCCGGCATGCGGCTGAAGATCGCCGTCGCCGGTGCAGACCCAACAGGCTTCCCGTGATCGTGATCGGAGAAGGCTGAAGCCCGACCGTCGTTCCTCGATTGCTAAGCATGGTGTACTCCTCTATCTGATCCAAGGAATAAATACTGCACCTGCTCGTGAGCGGCGGCGACTGTACGGGCGAGAATGGAAGCAGCAACTGCACGTCGGTCGTTGATTTTGATGTCCCAGCCCGACGTATCTGGACCTGCGACGTCGTGTCATTCTAATTTCTGACACTGTACTTCGTTTCAGGTGCATGTGTCATGTACTCATGTGTGTGGCACAACACTAGTTCTGGAGCACAAGATGTTACTTGTTACGGTACGTTGTTTATAAGTTATCAGTAATCCATATACTGCACCTACTACTGAACCTCGAAAGTAATCGCATCAAAATGCGATGATTCAGAACTCAGCGGCCAAAACCTTTACAGTAACATTTCGTGAGAGAGAACTTTACAGCACATCCTTAGTTCAGACTTCACAGTTATTACTACGACAGCCGTTGCGGACTCATGGGCTTCTTCTACTGAAGGACTACTGGGCTAGCATGGGCCTAGGTGCCGGTCTGGCACATATGACTGGGCTGAATGTAAACTGTCCTGGCACACAAACCTTTAGTGCATTCTTTCTCCCTCTGTCTTTGGAACTTCTTCCTATCTATCAGTCTCCTGATTATTTTTAGTCCGCTCTATGAGACCCGGTAACATCAAACGGCACTTTCTAACCATCTTTGTTTTTCTAGCCATTAATTTTGCACTTATCCTATACATTAGGTGCCTAGTTTTGTTATCCTTTAATAAAATTGACCTCCAAGAGCCTCCCTTATGCACTGCGACACTGAAGATTCAAAGTTGAGTTGATATGTAATGTAAGTTTCATCAGTCCCAAATATTATTAACCTTTGCTGAGACAAGAAAACACAGAGTTAGCATTGATGATTGCAGCATGTACTCTGCCCAACCAGTGACGACGAGCCTCGAAGGAACTGCAAAGTAACTTGGCTTGTTGACTCTGAAACTAGCTTCTTGGATAAACCTTGCCATACTTGGGTAACAAGCGCCCATGGTTGCCGTGGAATGGCACCAGCAGGAAGATGTAGGCGAGCTCTTCAGCTTGGGTAACAAGTAGTACGACATTGCCCAGGCGGCGGCGTGGTGGGCACGAAAGAGCAGACGATTGCAGCATGCGTCGTGACCTGAGTCCCGAGGTGCATGGGTATTTAAGCAAGCAGGTAGAGTTGTATGCTGTGGTGAACAGAGAAGAGAGAAATAAAAGTGTTAAAAAGCAAGTACTCTGTATAATAACAGGCTGACGTTGAGGTGAAGTAGAGAGGAGATGATAGACAAAAGAAGTGTGCTGCAAGCTTCCGAGTCAACGTAATGCTGTAAAAATTGTGAGAATAAAACAAATGGGCCACGTAATGCTGTAAAAATTTATACAACCAGCAACATGTTGTGTTATAGCACTGCTCTAAATTAATCAACATTTGTAAAATTTTGTGAGAAAAATAAGTAGATCATAGATGAGTTGTACAAAAAATCAAGAAATTTTGTGAGAGAAACAAGTGGATGGAATAAGTGGATCACAGATGAGCTGTACAAGAATTAAGAATTTTTGTGAGAAACAATTGGGCCATAGTTAAGCTGTTGTTGTACAATACGTAATAATTATGAGGAATTTTATGAGAGAAATAAATGGATCATAGATGAGTTGGACGAGAATCAAAAAAAAATATTAGCAGGAGCACTGTTCACATTATCTCTTTGCGCCTGAACTCAGATAGCCATATAGGAATTTGAATTTGAATGGGAGAAACTTCCAGTTTACTCTGGTACTTGATCGCAAAAAAAAAAAAAAGAATTTACAGTACTTGTGTGTTGTTTTTCTTTTTTGATTTGACTTCAAGCAATCCAGCAATATTACAGAATTTTTGTTGCGTGAATGTAGAAACCAATAATAAAGCTCATACATACAACACAAAAGATAAGATCAATGTTGGTATGTCCTTGGGGCGCTCCACAGGCTTGCGCTTTCTGACTTGATCAATCACATGGCGCCGCCGAACTCGGCGATATGCTTCTGCAGTTCCGGATCCAGATGCTTTACCACGTCGCCTCGGCACAGCGGGCACGTCGGCTTCCGACGGAACCAGTTGGCGATGCACCGGCGGTGGAAAGCGTGCGCGCAGCCCGGCAGCTCCACGTACGGCCTCCCCGGGCAGCATTAGCGCGTCGAAGCAGACGTTGCAGTCAGCGTCGACCTTTTCCGCCTCGCCATTGTCGATCTTCTTGCACCCCGTCATGAGCACCCGGGCCGCGTCGTAGCGCACGTGCCGGACCACCGCCAGCTCGACCTCGGCGGCGGCGCCCCCTCCGGGTCCGCGAGCTTGGGCACCACGTCCTTGGGCACGATGGACTCCCGCTCGGCGTCGGTGAGGCCCAGGTCCTGCAACGCCCAGATCGACCTCAGCGCGCCGCGGAGCGCGTCACGGACGCCGTCCTCGCCGCTGCCCGGGACGACGCAGCAGCTCGCTTCGGCGCCGCCGGCCTCGATGCGGTACGAGTACGAGCGCTCCTCTTGCCCACGGCCGGCGAGGATGTACATGGTCACGTGGCACGTCAGGCGCACCGCGAACCCCGCCGCCGGCTCGCCGGTGGTCGTCGTCGTCTGAGGTGAACAGATGGCGAGGCATGTCGTGCTCGCCTTGACACGGCGTTTGATCAGCGACCCGATCGTGCCTTGCGCCTCTATCTCCATCGCTGGCACCACCATTGTCAGGTGTTCAGCTAGTTGCAACTCGCAAGAACGCATCCCGTCCTTGCGTCCTAGATCCACGGGACGGAGGACGGGAGGAGCCTATGGATCCACGCGGCTGACCTCGACTCGAAGACGGGTCCGAGTCCGAAACTTCATGGGGAAAAAAAAACAGTTCACTGGCTTCGATGAAAGCGATCCGTTCCGACTCCGAGCCCAACTCTATATTGGATTGGTATTTGTCCGCGGGCCCCCAAGTTATTTCGTCAATGGTTCTAGCAACCTGGGCCCGCGCAGTTATCAAAAAAAAAAATGGGCCCGCGAAGTAGTTTCTGGTCCGTGGTCAGCCCAGTTCCTGACCAAACTGCAAGTGGTTTTGCTGCCATGCGTCACAATCGCCAGTGTCATTTTACCTAAAAAATGAGAGAAGCCACATTTAGGGTCCATTTGGATAGCTGAAACCCGAAACCATTCGATTCTAGCTAGAAACTCAAGAACCAACACAAAATGAGAAAAATGAAAAACGTTTCTGGCCAGAAACGATTCAAGCATTTTGTGCATTTTGCCTATATAGAGCTGATTTCTCGCATGCAATTGTGATCAATTTTTTCTACTTATCTTTTTTTGTGCAACAAGTTAAAATAGGTTCCATTAATATATATTATTATTTGTACACAAAAAATCATCAAATGTTTTCAAAGTATATTTGTATTTTTTACATTTAAAAAACATTTATTTGTGAAACAAATCAATCTAGCCTAACAACCAAACGTTTCATGAAGTGATTCTAATTCAACACCTGAAATGTTTGTTTAGAGAATCTAGAATAACGTTTGTACAAGAATCTAGATCTCTACGAAACGGACCCTTAATTAGGTGGTCTGACCTTATAATACAAAAAAAAAAAATGTCGCATTTGAGCTTCTCTCGAAGAGCCCTTCACCTATAGTAAGTTAACATTCATCATAGCTTAACCCAAGAAACCAGAGAAGCTGAGCTGAAGCCTCTCGTGAGAACCATGGCCAACAAAATAGATTCTCACATATATAATTATGGCAACTTTCGTGTAGGTGAAAGTAGTAGATACGTAGGGTTCTCTACTAGCTAGTTTTACAAAGTTGAATATACTAATTCATGGAATCAATAGGGAAAAGCAATAGTGAGGAGCTTTTGTATACAATATTGCCCTCTAGCTATGCAAATACTTATATAAAATCTTATATATTATAGTACAAATAGTAGTGTGTTTCAAAACCAAAGTGTTATTATGATAATTAGGTATGTATTCCTGTATTTAAGTCAGATTTTACGCGATCAAACCAATCCTTCTGATACTGATAGTGGAATGCTTTATGTGGCAAGGTTGTGAATGGCGCAAGTGTAAAAGCTTTCTTGTGCATGCGAATCTAATCATTTCGTGCATTTCTCGAGATAGTTTTTTCGGTAGTGCGTGCTTCCACACCGATCCTCACTTCGCAACCTGACATTTGTTGTCGGATGACATTATCCTTCAAAAACATCTTTCTGTAAAATGCAGATGCACTGACTATGCATGATGCTTAAAACACAAGATAGCTTTACAAGAGATGAACACAAAACCTACTCGTCCTCTATCTCTCTAGAAAAGGAATGGTGCCTAACTATAAACTTTATTGTGAATTGCAAACTATACCTAACTTGCTGTGCTTTTTGTGCTCCTTGATCCAACTTTTCGTGTTGTGCCGTTGGGGCACTTGAGTTTAATATGATCCATCATGGGTCCTTGGACAGTGCGCAAACACACCTTCTGTCTACACCTGAGAACAATCAAAAGACCCAATTGCTTGGGGTGTGCTGGATTTCTTTACCCAAAATGATGCGGCAACCTGGAGTGTATGGGTCATCCTTGCTCATTTCGGCGCTACTTGCTATGGCCACAAACATAGTTCAATAATTATTAGTACACCAGCACTTGTTGACTACCGATTGCACAAAATATATTATTTTATAAACAAAAAGAATTGTAAAAAATAAATCCCCTTAGCCTAAATTATTTGTCACAATACATATGTAGTGAATTTCAAGTGTTCCTAGGCTCTCCAACAAATTGAAATAATACAAATAAGGGAAATGTTCTACATCAGGTGTCTATTTTTGTGTTTCTCTTAAAAGACAACTCTCAATCATCAGATCTTAATCGTATGACCGTGGAGTCGTCTTCAACCTCATGTCATCTTCTTCGATGTGTATGCCTGCAAATCCGCAAGAGCGCATCCCCACCTCCCGCCAACCTACCCTATCATCTCTGCTAGCTCCCGACCACAACATTTAGCTCCACTGCTCCCGCCTCTAATATGAAATTGCCAGACCATCTCCGTGCCTCCTCCGCCCCTCCCTGGCGCAACCGCCATCCACATCCAAGAGTAGCTGCTAGCAGATCTACTGTGTTGTTGTTGCTCTGCCCCCTCTTGCCCGCCTCCTCCTTTTGGTCGGCCTGCCTCCCTCAAGCCCTTTTCTAAGGTCACAATGCACATTTATTCTAAGGTAAACCTCCATCATATATCTAAACCAGTCGTCTAAGAAGAATTCAATTTTTAGGCACCAATGGTATAGGAAACACATCTAATTAAAACTGCTTATACGACCCCAAGTTGCTGCTTTTAGGCATTAATAGTATAGTTGTGTTCAAACGCAAACACATAATGTTGCATGTAAACAAACCATACACACACATACGAGGACAAAGGGTTTATATTGTTATTGCTACTTAATGTATGTAGATTGAGATCGTACACACGTATATATAGAACTTATAAAGAAATAATAGACGTAGTAACACTGTTACAAGGTTTTGGACTTTTTAAACATGGACATAAGGAAACATGACACCATGGAATGCTTAGATAACATAGGGAGCTCTACCAATCTTAGGGGATCAAAGTGATCGGTGGGCAAGAGCCTTTAATTTGATTCTGCAAGAAGCACGCTATGTGCTCGATGCACGCACAAAGTACTTAATCTCTATCACCTTGGTGGTTGTTGCCCTTGAAAATGGACAGCTCGGCCCTCACATCAATTTGAATGGCCCTGTCGTCGCGGCCACCCCCACCATTGTTGAGTGCTGCCGCCAACTCCTCAGTCTCACGATACCTCTGCAGGTACCTGCACATGGCGTTGGCATAGTGGTCAAGGCCAAGGCTCCTCATGGCATGGCAGATGTCATCACCGTTGATGGTCTTCCGCCGCTCCCGGCGGCACCGCTCGGAGGCCTCGCCGGTGACGAAGCCCACGAACTCTGTTGCACACTCCTGGATGGTCTCCTTGGCATGCTTCGAAATCTTGGCTTGCGGAGGGAGGGCGTCCTTCATGATCCGCCCAACGTTGGCAATGGGCAGGAGGTTGTTGTCATGCCTAACACCGTTGTTGGCATCCTGTGTGGTTGAACTTGATGCGCTAGAGTGGCTTTGGGGTTGGGGTTTTCCTGATTGGGCAAAACCAGCGAAATTGAAATTATCGCTCATCTCGACGAAGACTGGTATGGTGTGTATGCAACCTTGCTTGCAATGAGCTATATAGCCTCATGCTTTGGACACAAAGCCATCATCTCAATTCCGACCGTTTTCAAGTGAAGGTTAGCCTTGTTTACACATAGAGACACACAAACGCTTTTTTTAGCTTTTTTCCTAACCTTTCTCGATTCTCTTAAAAAAGTGTACCATATTATATTAAGTGGTAGGAAAACTGGAGTTGTCCGTCGTACCGTACCACACATGTTAATGATTCGATAAATAAAAAAAAACAAAATGTGTGGCCCTACATTTTATTCGCCTTTTAATTGTTAAATATACAACTTGTTGAGAAAATATCGGTCTTTCGCCCTTCCAGATATATCCAAATTATAGTTTCTAGGTGTACATGGACATATACATGTTATATTTTTAATGAAAATCATGTATTTAAATCAGCCTTCTGACCAAAACCGCAATACGACAAGTTATGTATGTGATCTTCTTTGCATCAAATCTATATAGCTTCACTCTTAGGATACAGAGCCATATTAACCTTGTCGTTGCATTGAGGGGTGTAGAGTTTTTTTCTTTTGCCTTCTTCACCAGCTTTCTTGGGTCTCTAAAAAAATGTACAGTGTTATATCTAGAGATACGACAACTGGAGCAGTGTCCACCATACCACACGTATTAATGATTCAGTAACTAAAAAACAAATGCCCTATCCGCTAGATCATTTCTGGCTAGCCAATTCTGTCTAATGCTGATTTGTTATGAGAATAAACACTGCTGAATGGCTGATTGATAAACGCTAACAAAACAAGCGAACGTGGTGAAAATGTGTGGCCTTGCATTTTATTTGTCTATGTAGTTGTCAAATATATATCTAACTTGCTGGGGAAACGATAGTCTTTCATCCTTCCGTGGCATTTTGTGTGGGAAAGGATGTGTAGTTATATATTTCGTTATAACATTTATAACATGTATTGTGTGTAAGCCCGCAAAAAAACATGTATTGTGCATATACACTATCCCGTTCATAGTTGATCATAACTAGATTGCATTCTTGGCTCCTTAACTCTATTCCGGTTAATCAGACGCAAAAATATCCTTGTGAGGCAAACAGACTATTCACAAGGACCAGGAAGGCACACTCTTATCACCAATACTATACTATAAATAAAGTATACAAAATACTCCCTCCGTTTCAATTGTAAGTCATTTTGATTTTTTTTGGTATATGCATTTTGCTATGTATATAGTAATATGTCTAGATACATACCAAAATAGATAAAAAAATTAAAACGATTTATAATTTAGAATGAAGAAAGTAATCACGTAGAACTTGAACAATTAACAATGATAGATGTGGTATCTCACAGTTACACAGTCTTGGACAATGGACGAGAAAATAAAAAAGAGAGACACGATCGACTTCGTGAGATGCACGCATGCTTAAAGCCTTAAATTTTAAACACAACGACCTTCTCGTAATCGGAGTCGGATAGAGAAACAGAGCATTGGTTCTGCAAGAAAATATACTCTCATTCTTGCATCGTGAGATGCATGCATGTGTTAGATGTCATTGTCGTTGATCGTCTTCCGGCGCCCCCGACGGCACTGCTCGGAGGCTCTGTTCACACTCCTGGATGGTCACCTTGGCGTGCTTTGATAACTTGGCTTGTGGTGGGAGAGCATCCTTCATGATCCGCCCAACGTTGGCAACCCGTAGGAGATTATCATGACAAATACTGATGTCGGCATCCCCTGATGGGATGAATTTGATACTGCAGGAAGGCTTTGGTGTTGGGGCTGCCCCAATTGGGCAAAGCCGATGGAGTTGGAATTATTCTCACTCATCTCTATGAATGAAAATCAATAAGGTTCTATATATGCGTTCTTCCTACAACATCATATACCTACACTTAGACATGAAAAGGGATTTTTTTTTTCAGTTTCCTTGTTCATTATTGAACTTGCTTGATTATCTCATAAAAGTGGGCAACGTTACATAGGTGCATACCTACATAAAGTAATTGGAGTTGTCCGCCACACCATATATGTTAATGATTCAGGTAACTAAAAAACAAAACTGTGGCCCTACATTCTACTCGCCACTACTAAATACTTAACTTTTTTTTTTTGAAAATACCGGAGCGTCGTCTCTCTGCACTTGCAATGTTGCAGGTTCCATTTCTATTCATCAAAACGGAAATACATGAGTATTAGATGTTAGAGTATTAGGAATAGTACTATATTGTCTAATCATGAGAGGTGTTAGTCCTATGTACTCTATATAATCAGCCCATGAGGCCCAACGCAATATATCCAATATTCCACCAATTATATTCTCTCTCAAGGTATCATTCGCCTAGGTTTAGATCCTAACCCTAGCCGCCGCCGCTTCCGCACGCGCGCCCTCGGGGAGAGGCCGTTCTCCACCGGGGGCAGCGCCCATGTTTAGGCGCCCGATCCTATTGATCCGGCAGCCACTGTTGTCGTCGCGTAGGAGATCAGGATCTCCCCTACGTCATTGCCCGGTCGCCGTCGCCTCGTCCTGTAACACCTCTGGTGTTATGATAACTAAAACCTGCCATGTCATCATATGCACCGTAAAACATTCATGTTTAGGTCAACCTTGATATGCATCAACTAAAACAAGCTTACATTTCATAGGTTGATTGTGCTTCTGAAATGTTTTGTCACATGAAATAATAAACCCTACTTTCGAATGTCATCCCAAATTACTTGGTTTATATTCTATGTACTCGAGGTGTAAACCGTGTTTACACTAGTGTCAAGCATAGTGTATAAACCTAAGTCCAACCCTAAAAATGATTTCCATATTTGAAATTGAATTTAGATTTCAAAGCTTATTCCCAATTCTTGCAATTCAAATTTAAATTCAAATCGAAAAGTTATAAAATGTTTTTTCTAAAAGTCAATTTGGTCAACCATGGGTGTCACTGGGTCATTGACCTAAAAATATCCTTGGATGATGTTTGTGATGACTAATGACCAACCAATTAATTTAGAAACCAAATCGAGTTTGAGTTCGGTTTCAAAAACCCTTTATTTAAAAACCTGATTTTATCCCCTTTTCTATAATTCAAAATCTATAAAGAATTTAGGTATACTCTAAAAATATATTTGTAGATCTTGACAATAGCTACAATAATGGTATTTAAAGTTTTTCAAGTTTCCACAAAGAATTTCAAATAAATTTGAAAATATAGTTTTCCAGCATCTGTCCCCCTTTGATTTTAAAACCATAATTCAAAAATTATGTATAATTTGAGAAAACTTTGTATATTAAAAATGTTTGGTTTGCAAAGTTAAACATTTCATAGTTTTGAAGATTTTTAAGTTTTATTAAAAAATCAAAAGTAATTTCAAATGTTTATTTCTAGGGTTTTATTCCTCTTTTGAATTTGAATTTATATTTCAAAAACTAAGTAGAATTTCAAAATGTTTGTCAAATGAAAAGTGTAGCTCTTAAAAAGTTATGCAAATGATATTTTTAAATATTTTCAAGTTCCTATATAAATTTCTAAGTAATTTGTTATTTTAAACGAGTGGCATTTCTGTAATTAGCTTGAACAGCATCGAAACCTATGGGTGGCCGCCATGGCCGGCTTCTCAAGCCGCGCCGCCGTCCACCGCCGCACCTGCCG
The DNA here is from genome assembly GCA_023333625.1 of Bothriochloa decipiens. Lineage (NCBI taxonomy): Eukaryota > Viridiplantae > Streptophyta > Magnoliopsida > Poales > Poaceae > Bothriochloa > Bothriochloa decipiens. The sequence goes on from CM041634.1 coordinate 58,947,575, forward strand.
CGACCGCCAGCTCGTCCCGACACGCGAAACTTCGCCATCGTCGTGTCAATCATCCATGCGCCGTTGTTGGCCTATAAATACGGCCGGCCACTGTCGTTTTTCTTCTTCTTCTCCCTCTGCCGCCGCCGCCGCCGACCTCGCTCCGCCGCTCAAATTTGCCGTCGTCGCTCCATCTCTGCCTTCTTGTTCTTGCTGAAAGCTCTGCCTCGACCTTGCGCTTCTTCTGAGCCAGTTAGTGCCTGCCTTCGTCACCCGTAGCACCCGCACGTCTTCATCTTCCTCGCGGCCGGTCGCCGAGCCGCCGTGAGCTTTCTCGCCGTTCACCGCCGCCCAGGTTGAAAACATATTTCCATTTACCCCTCTATCCTGTCCTCCGTCTTCTCTTGCTCCTCATGCGCACCATGGTTCGCTCTCTGGTGCACAGGACACGCCGTGACGCCGTTCTTGCCATCGGAACGCCGCCGCCGCTATTAGCGCCGCCGTCCGCAGCTCGATTCAGCCACTCCGAGCCTTCATCTTCAAGCGCACCAGAACAGTGGTGAGCTCCTGCGTCCCTCCATGCCCTCAGTTTCACCCCTCCTACGTCGTAGGGTCCGGCCGACGTGCGTCGCCGCCGGCGTGACCTTGCCAGCGCCGCCGCTCGCGTAGCCGTTGCGGCTGGAGGTCAAATTGGGCCTCATCTTGTTGTCCGTTAGACTCGCGTGGATGTATAGATCATAACCATGTGCTCACCATCATCGAAGAAGCTCCGGTGAGCCCTTGCCGCCACGCCTGAGCTCCGCCGCGCCGCCATGGCCGCCGGCCAGTGCGCCGCCGTCGCCCCGCCACTCCATTAGCCAGCCCAAGTTGCTCCCCGTGCCGAGATGAACCTGTAGGGCCAAGTCCCATCGCCGGAAAACTCACCGTCGGCGAGGTTTGGCCGGTCAAATCGTCGCCGCCACGGTCAACGTCGGGAGCCGATTTTCCTTTTTCTTTTTCTATTTCTAGAAAATGATTTAAATGCTATTTTCTTTGAAAAATTATAGTAATTCATGTATAGCTCCAAAAATTCTAAAAAATTTTGTGTGTATTCTCTATGATGTCCTATACCTAGAAAAAATATGAAATGTCAAATTTGAGTAATTTTTGCATAATTTAAAATTAGTCCTTTTAATTGAAAAATGCATATTCTATGATTTTTAATAAATAAAATTATTGGCGTTTAATTCTAAAATTTATTTTTCCATCTAATTAGGCCAAGAGCTTTTCAAAATAAAATTTTGAGCTCAATTAGACAACTTTAATTTTTTTATGCCTTTATTTTATGCTTTAAATAATTAATTAATCCCTTTAATCATGTTTAATCATTATAGGATTTGTTTGACTTTAGGATTGATTGATGACCTTGGGTCATTAACCTTAATGACCCTTGGCACTTTAATTAATTATTTACGCTTACCTAGATAATGTCATTAAGGTTTAATTAACGTCATTTTATGTGTTTAATGAACTTCTTTAATGACGTAGTTAACCCTAATAAACTTAGTAAGTTTGGTTGGCTTACAACTTTATCGTGAAGGAAAGTTATACTCAAGCCCTTAATCTGGTCATGCATCCATCAAGCATCATGTTTACTATTCCATCATGTTGAAGCATATCATTTCATCGTATAGTTTTCGTTGACGGAGAGTTTAACATTGTCGCACCAGATCCCAAGGAAGAGCAGATTCAGGAATCGAGAGTTGATCTAGAGCTCGAGACCGTCTACCCCGAATACCAAGGCAAGCCCCGAATGCATTCAAACCCTATTCTATTTTATAAAGGTTTTATCGCTTCAGCTATGAGATGTTGCATTAAGTAATAAGAGTTGAGTGAAAACCTACCAACTGTATTACCTGTCTTACTTCCATATTCCTTGTTACCTGTTAAATGGGAAATGCATAGTAATGCTTAGCCCTGCTTAATTAGTAGGTTTTCAAAAAAGAAAAAGAATAAAAAAGATGAGGATGGCTTTTCTTGTCGAAATCATGATAATAGTTAATAAATCGAGTCCGGACGGGTAATTTGCATTGGGAATGGAGTTCCTCTGTAGTGTTTCCGTCTGTTGATGCCCTAGATCCCGTGTCAATGGTGATCTGGTGATATCGAGAACTAGAAATCCATGTGCAGGAAGTGACATACTAAGGGTTGGAGCCCAGGTATGTCATGGAGTGATATATTATGGGGCCAGAGTCCCCACATATGTCATAGTGTGGTATATTGTGGGTTTAAGTTCCCATGTATATTGGTACCCTGGGCCTGAGTGCTCACGTGTATCATGTGGTGATATATGGCTGCGGTTGTTATCTCGGTATATCTTCAGTCTGGTATGTATTTTGGTTGGAGCCTCATGCATACCAAGATCTAGGTCCCAGTTGGGTATGAAAATAGATTCGAATCACCGTTGCTTCTCGGAGAAGAAGACTCGATCGTTGTTCATCATCGTAGTAACAACTTGAATAATACTTAAGGTTTAAGAATGAAGTTGGTTGGTAATCTTGATCTAGAGCAAGATAAATTTACTTTCCGTCAAGCTTTTCTGCAAAAATTCTTAGCTTTTGCAAGCCTTACCTTGTCCCTCTAGCCTGTATTTCTGAGTCTTCACCCCTCTTTATCGTCGGGTTAGTCTCGTTGAGTACTTTTGTACTCAGGGTTTGTTGAACCCATGTTGCAGGTGAGTTTCATGGGCAGGAGTGCTTCGCATCTTGCTGCATGACAGTCGTTGTGTAAAGTGACGACGAGTAGGATGTTTGGCTCTTGGGCAGAGCTTATCGCCTGGTATTGTAATAAAGTTATCTATCGCTACTCCACTACTACTATGGTTTGTAATAATCAAACTTATGGTTTATAAGTTTTGAAATAAATGGTTTGTAAATTTATGTTATTGTAATCCTTCCGCTATTTTACTCTGAAATATCATATTTGTATAAAACTGTTGTAATATTGCAATGTCACTTTGTAATGATTGATCCTGCTCGGAGAATCGTGGATGATTTGGGATTTACCCGACAGACCTTTTAAGTCTCATGGCACACATTCATGGTTATTAGGAGTCTGTTTAGACAATAATGATGCATGTGGGCCATATGATTTAGGAGGTTCTGCCACACGTCCCCAGGCTCGTCGCTGGGTTGTCGTCGTCAACGCCTTCCCGATCTTCGCCGCATGGAGGCTGCTGGATCTCGCCTCATCCCGTGCCGCCGTGGTGGCGGCCAGGCCCGGCCACACGCCCGATCTGTGCTGCCATGGAGGTAGCCAGATCCGGTGGTCGCTGCAGTGAGGCGGATCTGCCCATCTCCACTACGTCGATCTATGTCGGCGGCTTCAACCCCGCATGTCCGTGCCCCACTGTGCACCTGCCATCGAGGGAGCGTTGCCTGATAAGGTCGCACCGCCGCCACCGTGTCGTCATGCTGGGTACACCTGATCTACTGCTGCTGTATTTTTTTGGTTTGCCCGATCACTGATCGGGATTGAGTCACCCACCGTTCGTCGACCTCGTGCGAACTACTCCGGCATCGGCATCGACTGCATCGACACCATCGCCGAGTACTACACGCATCTTCTCTGAGCAACAGGGCTGCTATTGTGTCGACTCATCGGGCCACAACACCACCGCCCGTGTGTCCACCTCGCCATTGCATCTACGTCACCGTCCCCTGTGCATCGATGGTTGTGTCTCGCGTCGTCGCTGGGCGGTGCTCGCCGACGCGTCCCCGCTTCTGTCTGCACAAGGTCTTCGTCCTGCTGATTGGGTTTTCGTCATCGAGCTGCAACTACACCCCCTCGTCGTCACTGGGCAGTGCTCGCTGACGCGTCTCTGCTTCCGTCTGCACAAGGTCTTCGTCCTGTTGATTGGGTCTTCGTCATCGAGCTGCAACTACACCCTCTCGTCGTCGCTGGGCCTAGCTTGCCGACCCTCGCATCGTCGCTGAGCTCCACTCACGGATGCATCTCTATCGCACTGCTTCTACTTCGTCCAGCACAACCACGTCGTGTCCCCGTGGTTGGGGCCCTCTCCCTTGTACGCCCGGTGTTGGCAACACCGACGCGTGCTTTCTTCCCTGATGCATTGCTGGGACTGACAAACCCAGCACACGCCTCGGCGCACAGGCGGCTTGACTGCATCGACTTCGGCATCGACCCTCCCGTTCCCACCTCGTCTGCTTCGATTGCGTCGTCGCCTTTCTTCTACGTCCACGACGGCCTTGACTGCGTCGACTTCGGCATCGCTTCCTCCCACGATGACTGCCTCGACGTGTCTCCGTCATATCACCACGGTGCCTCTTGTGCGCCTGCAGCTCCATTGACAAGGCTACCCGACCACAACTACGATGACCGCGGCCACTTCATCATGGCCCCCTCGGCCACGGCTACTGCGCCCTCACGCTCGGCTACCTCGACATCGGCACAAAGGGCTACCGTCTTGCATGAGGACTCATCGGGTTCTTCTCCAGCCATAACATACGCGCCGCATCGACTACTATGACTGCGGGGGGATGTTAACTTGTCAGCTTCTTCTCCAGTCTCATCGTCTGTAGCGCTCCTGCTGTGACTGCGGGGGAGTGTTAGAGTATTAGGAATAGTACCATATTATCTAACCATAAGAGGTGTTAGTCCTATGTACTCTATATAATCAGCCCATAAGGCCCAATGCAATATATCCAATATTTTACCAATTATATTCTCTCTCATTAGAGTCATAGAGCAACTATCTTATGGACGCTCTGATCCAGAGCCCAAATCACCATCATAGAGAAGCAGAAATAACAGAGTACGCTAGATAAGGAACAGCAAAAGGCTAAAACACCAGGACGTTTGAGTTACATCCACATTAACAGAACAAAGTAACCATCTGCAGACATCTGTGCATTCTGAAACTTTGCTCGTAAACGAAAGCAGATGCTAATCCGCTGCTTTCTAATCTGTACGAGATGGCGATCGTCGAGAGCCGAAAGCACCACTGCTCTGGAATAATAAACCTTGTGGCCGCTGCTAGTTGCGATGGCCTATGACGACCGTGCAGGAAGGCCGCCAATGGGGCGCCCTTCTTTTGCAATTTGCGGTGCAAGGTGGTGCTGAGTGCTGACTGGTGGATGCCCTAGGCGCGCGACATCTGACGACAAGCCGTGCGGCCCTCGCATGGCGGCGATGATGGCGTCCAACGCCGTGGCACGTGGCCGTGGATCCAGACGGATCAGCGTCGAGGGGAGAGCCGCACTGCACTGCACTGTTCTCTCCCGGACGCACAGCGCACAAAGCGGCGAGGGTTAATTTAGCATTTAGCAACTGGTCCTTATATTAGCTAGGCCACTTGATTCCTATAAAAAGGCTACTAATCCGCAGCTTTTGTCAAGCTAGCCACACCAAAACGTCAAAAGGAGGTGCTGTGATGAGCAGCGATATGCAGGAGCTAGAAGGTAGCCAATTACAAGCGAGGGAGTAGTGCTTCTTTTGATGCGGCTGCTGCTGCTTACCTGCTGTGTGCTACCTGTTCCCAAGGAAGCTCCCCATTGGGTGGAACCATCCTTGAGTACTTTAATTTGCTTGCAACAGAACTGCAATTTTCACAGATATATAGCAAGATTGCTTGTGACTGATCAGCGTGTGTTCGGTTTAGAGATATGTAACGGTGAATGGCTCCATTCTCGTTTTGGTGGATAGAATCATCCAACTCTATACCAGGCTAGGTCAGGGGCGAAGCTATGTTATGACGAGGGGGTGCCTAGGCACCCCAAAAATTTATAAAACAATAAATTTGACTAAATTTTTACCATATAGGTATCTCCTAAAACACATGTCTATGCACCCACAAGGCACGTGCACCCTCCTCTGGTGTGCTCTAACTTCGCCACTGGGTTAGGTTTATCCTAAATCTATCGTTTTCTTTCCTTCCACCGGTTTTTCTTCTCGTGTGGCCTAGAGGGTTTGCCCCAATCAACGTTGGCTCACCTCTATGTGGCCTTGGCATACACCGCCTTCACGCCCTGTGCATCCCTACAAATTAAAGTCCATACCAGTCGTGGTGTCATCGACCGAGCCTATCTATATTGTGTCATATGCTCTCTACATATTTCCCAACACCAACCTCGACAACTCTCCTCGGCCTCATGACATGCAAGCTCAAGCCATCACATATAGCTGCCCAACCTTGCTGGCGCTAAAGTAAGTCAAGCATGAGGTCACTAGAACCATCCTCGCCGGCCGGGCTAGGTGCAAGAGACTACCTATGTCACGCAGATGGAGCCTGGCCTTAGAGGCAATGGTGTGTGTCCCTTGATTCATGCTGGAACAAATCAAACTTGAGCATGATTCATGCCCACCTGCCCTCTCGCCCACCCCAACTGCGAGAAACGCCTTTCGAGAGAGATAATGATGGTGTCATCGAGGGACGAGCCCATCCACTTGTTTTGGTGGTTGGGCTCTTTTCCCATCTAGACGAGTATTCTCTTATTGAGTCCACCCATCTCTCTTCTCTTTGCAACCAAATGCTAGTGAAAATAGGATCGCCCCATCCAGTCCTTGTTGGTCCTTTGAACTTGCATCCGTAATTGATCTTATTGGTGGTATAGATACTAGACGAAATGTGACGAGTTTTGGTCTCTAGCCACCATTTTTGAATCTATGTCTATGTTGGATAATCTTATTCTCATCCCATTTAGAAACAACTAAGACCATTTTCCTTATTGTTGGCCTCATCCACGCCAACTACCTCCTCTAGATGGGCCTCCTCTTGGTGACATCCTTCTGTACGAGCGCAAGTCTCCTCTCCTCTTGAGCGTCTGCCTCCAAGGCACAAGGGTCTCCTCCTCCACCACCACCACTGCCATGGCACATTGACCACCCTCTCTTTACCAATTTGTCCTCCTCCTTAAGGTGACATTACCTCCTTCCCCCTTCATGAACGAATGGATGTATGCACTAATATATAAACTAGTTGATTGACGAATGCTATGATGGAAGAAGTTTTAGAATGGATAGATGAAATGATGATGTAGATGAATGGATGAGTGCATAGATGGATTAGTATTTGGATATATTGATATATGGATTAGAGTTTAAATGAAGCACTTTGCGTTGTAGTATACCTTACACACATGATGTTTTGTCTAGGTGATTCACTAATTTTGTCACTTGCTTGGGAGCAAAAATATTCGTAGTTGGAAATAGTATGTATCAATTTATGTGTCACAAGAATTGAAAAGGCTAGAGCTTCCTTGCTCTAGGACCTTCGCTCTAGGTTGCTTCCCCTTGAGTCCTAGAGTTGGGATGTCTTTTTTGTCTTTTCTAGTCCCATAGCAGGGGCTGTCTACATTCTTTTGTAGTCTTTTTAGTTTTTTTTGGTGTTTGGGCTATGAGTTTGGGTGGGGCTCTTTTGCCTCACCTTTGTATTGTTTTATGAGTGTTTTTCCTATTTTAAGGAAATGATTCACAACTCTTTGTGTAGTTTGATAAAAAAAATAATTATGAAAAGGAGAGCTCAAAGGTCAAAAGTAGTTTGATGTTTTTTAGTGTCTTCTATGGTAGAATTTGACGTAACTTTATCTTCTAATATATTGCTAGTAGCAAGTTTTTCATAGAGTCCTCTACTGTACATTTTGATGTAAATTTCTCTTCTGATATATTGGCAACTGCTACAAACTAAAATCAACTTAAAATTTCTTTTGAATATGGATCTAATATTTGTGCAACCTTCAAAGCTAAACACTAACACTATTGGATTAATCATTCATTCTTTCACAATTTCTTTGTTTTCTAAATTGCATATGCCTTACATTGATTAGGGAAAGAGTGCAAACTAGTTTTCTTGATAGTTGATCAACACCAATCATATGCAACAACCCAATGTTGGCCTAATGATTCATTAAGTACGTAACAACTAAAGTATATAAGACTAATACTCCTAAATCCTGATCATTATCGTGCTAGCAGTCACATGGTCCACCTAGCAAGTAGCAATAATACAGGGAAATCATTTATTGTTTTCCTAAATAAATTTTGAATCCCCTATACAAAATAATCATTTGCTATTTAAAGATCGTATTGTAATGAATAAAAGTAGGCTAGTGATATAAAACTTGCAATCATAAGAGGGGTAATTAGGACATACAAATAATTAATTAAATCACCGTGTGACAACACATAGGTTTTTGCCTCCAACCACCCCAAATAAAGAAGTACACCATATATTTTAGTGACAAATTGAAATACTAGTAATACAACTATATACTTATCTTCCATGTTGCATATTTTTTGAACAAATTTTAAAAGTTCACAAGGGACACTATCATTTTTGTACCCAAAAGCTTACAATTTGGCATACACTATATTTAGAGATTAGTGGAATGATCATGTGTCTTTAAGTGCACACTCATCAGATATTTTGTACAAATTTTAGCATTATCCTCTTACATATAGAACTAGTTAGTACCCCATCCACCAACAAATATAAGTATGATTAGACTCTCGCAACAAAATAAACAGACAGGAAAATATGCTCATGCCCCCGTAAAAGCAGCCAAGAAAGCTCTAATAGAAAATTGTTTAATTTTAGGGACAGTTTGGAGTATAGTGTGTCAACGTATTTCTAGAGATGATTTACTATATGATCCACCCTTAAAAAGAGAACGTGATTGTAAAAATCACCGGTGTAGTAGTGACAGGTATTGGGTTTAAATGCATGAATTAATCAAATGGCATTTCATACAAATCATATGGCTTTAAATAATGCCTGAAATAATCTATGTCATGGATGTAATAACCTTGACAAATTTTGTGCAAATAGTTTTATTTAACAATAATTATCATACATAACCACCATTAGTTTAGCTCATTGATCCAAACCATACGTTGGGTATTATAACTCCAATAAATTCCAGCAAAAGCATTTTGCATTAAGTGCCAAAAAAATAGAAGCCCTTTGAAAGGGCACCTCACCAGCTTGATAGTTCCATTGTCAATTTTTTTTAATAACAACATGATTATCTAGATCAAATAATTGACAACAGGCCAAATGAAACAAGCCAAAAAGGTGCATTTTCAGATAATGAAAGGAAAAATATAACTTTCCGTTGTTGACAGTGAACTATGGCCAAAACCGATTCAGTAGTGGTTACAAAGATATACTGTGGTGGATGCTCAAAAGGAGGGGGTTCTTGTCAGTCACAAAAAAAGGAGGGAGTTTGTCCATTACCACCACCAGTGACTTTTAGGAGACTTTTTCTATTATTGTGACAACATATAGAAAACAAGACACTTCCTATCGTTTAATATAGTCATAGTCCGAGAGCTCATCTATCTGTCACTTATATTTTGGTTTGCAGGTGTGTGGGCACCATGCATGTGGAGTATATGATATGCTAGTATTTAGTATGTATGTCTGTCCCACAAACAAACACGTACACAAACAAAGGACTTATAGGCAGATACTGTTTGTCATGTATACTAGCTGTATATGCATGTGTTATGCCTGAACCTGAATTATTGGAAGGCAGAGTCCGTCACTCTCTGGACCCCCAGCTGAGCCTGGAACAACGACGTCATGAACATGGAGCATGCATGCCATTTAAGATGTCAGTGGTTCAAGAAACATCAATTTCTGTGTCCTATGAACATTTAATACAAGACTGTACAATTGGATGATATAAATATAATGACTACCACATGCATGCTAAGCACAGATATATACTCTGAACTTTCAGATATTATTTTTCCTACACAAGGAGAAGAGTGAAACTAAAACCTACTCACTTTATTTTAAATTGTAGTTCACTTTAAATTTTTTGGTGCATATATTTTATTATGTACCTAGATAAATAATATGTCTAAATACATAGCAAAATACATGCACCAAAAAAATTAAAATAAACTACAATTTGAAACAGGAAAAATAAAAAAAACCGATATGCATATAAATGCTAGACTCAGCAGGTTCTCATTCAAACGATAGTAGAGCGTACTGATCGAATAGATTATGCAGACACTGAAAAAGAATAAAACTGTCATAGAAGCATGCATCGTTGTACTAGAGTAGAAATTATCACAAACAAAACGATGAGTAATATACCACACAGTCGCTGCAAAAAGCAAAATAATTAACATCATGCACGGGTATTAATTGTATACTCCTATGTATAGCAAGTATGTAAGAATCAACCATTGTTTTCAGAGTGTTTTTAGTTGGATAATGTTTGTTTCGCATGAACCAGCAGCAGCACTGCATTGCTGTCTAGTTAGTTTAATTTGTCACAAAGCAGACTCTCTGGTGGGAATCTTGGATGTGCATTATTATTAAGCAGTTAGCTAGCATCATCCTCTAGCTACCTCTAGATAAAAGAATACTAGACATATATCTTGCTATAATCAAGTCAATCATTGATGAACTCTATAAGAAAGAAATATTAGGAGCCAACAATAAACAGCAAGAGCATCAACAACAATTTCACTCTGAATCTAGAATAGTATTCTTACCTGCTAAAAAAAATACTGAAATTGAATAACTAGGTACGTCATTTGGACAGATGATCGAGCTGCATGCTAGCTTCAGAAATTGACAATTTGTCACGAACAAATCAAAATCGAATCAATTCATCGATGATGGGCACTCAAAGTTACATACATCATCCCCGATAGGCGGTAGGGTCTTCGTCTTCATCCATCCTAGTAGTACTCTCTTCGTCTGAGGGTGTTCAAATGATCGATCTATATATGGCGGTAACCATATCACCGAATAATCCCAACCCCAATTCCTTCTTCACCGATACATGCATACCCAGATCAATAGGTAGCAAAAACTCTAGTCCTCCTCTAGCTACTACTGTTGTCACTACTGGCACTAATAAGAAATAAGGCAAGGAGCTATATGTGTGTGTGGACTGTGGCACGTAACTGTGGATAGATAGATAGATAGATAGATAGATAGATAGATAGATAGATAGAT
>CM041634.1:58958541-59010202 GCA_023333625.1 Bothriochloa decipiens
GATAGATAGATAGATAGATAGATAGATAGATAGATAGATAGATAGATAGATAGATAGATAGATAGATAGAAGATAGATAGAAATACCCCAGCAGGTAGATATATAGCTTGGAATTTGGATTTTGGATATGATGACTCACCTCTCCAAAAATGAGTAGCAATAGAAATTAATAAGCTAGCAAGCTCGTGGCAGCTAGCTTTTGTTGTTGATCTCTGATGAATAACAAGCTCGCAGGTGAAGGAGTGAAGATGGGTGGATTAGAAGGGCCTGGAGGAGGAGCTGTTGTCGGGGCGGTCCATGGCGGCGCCGAACATGAAATGACCGCCTGCGGCTCTGGGACCGGCGGCTGACGAACCCGGGGTGGAAGTGGAACCGTGGTGGTGGTCTCCGCCGCCTGGTCCTCCGGGACCGCCGCCCCCGTGGGAGGAGGAGGATGCGGCAGCGGCGGCGCGGTCTCCCTCGAGCTCTCGGTACTTGTGGAGGTACCTTCGCATGGGGTCGACGTAGTCGTCGAATCCGAGGGCGCCGAAGGCCCAGCAGACGTCGTCGCCGTTGACGGTCTTGCGCTTCTCCTTGTGGCACTTGTCGGAGGCCTCCCCCGTGACGAAGCTGATGAACTCGGAGACGCACTCCTGCATCGTCTCCTTGGCCTCCTTGGAGATCTTGGCGTTGGGCGGCAGGATCTGCTTCATGATGCGCCCCACGTTGGCGATGGGCAGCAGCCGGTCCTGCTCCTTGATCTCCGCCTGGTCGCCGGCGCCGCCCAACAGGCCCGCCCGCCGCCCGTCGTCCCCGTCCGGCAGCTGCCTGTGGTGGTGGTGGTCGGCCATGCCGCCGACGCTTGCCTTGCCGTGTCTCCTTCCTTCGTCCCCGGCCGCCCTCGCTAGTGCGTCGTTCCCCTCGTGTTGGCTGTGTGACTGTGTCACGACGCCGGTCGATCTGTGCTCTGTCGCTGACGATCCATCTCGGTCGGGGTCTCTCTCTATGAGCCAGCTACCTAGGCTCTCTCTCTTGTTTTATTGGTGCTAGCCGAGAGCGAGCGAGACGAGAGAGAGACGTACGCGCTTGGAGAGTGCGTGGACTAGTAGTCGTGGCAGCTCTCGCTCTCGCCTGCCGCACGCGCTGATGGTGTGTGTGTTGTGTTTGCGTGTGTGCCCAGATGGCGCACACGAGAGGCCGCCGGTTGGCATGTTGTCCCACAGCGCGGAGCCTATCGCGTCCCGTATCGGTCGTATGCGATGCACTGCTTGGTCGTTCGGCCGTGCGAGTAAAAAAAAGGCTGCTGGCGGGGATCCCGGATCCCTACTACGGTCGTCGTTGAAAGGTCTCCGGGCGTTGGCCATTCGCCGGCGCATGTGTACTGGCCTGCATGCCTTTCTTCCTCAATGTGCCTGTCGGGTGTGTCGTGCCGGCCGGCGGGGCTGCATCGATCTGCATGTGTATTGCTCTTACTCGTGGCCGCACTGACACTAGTCCTCGCTCTGCTATGCTACTTGCTAGTATAGGCGCAGTAGCTAATCAAATGAACCTCGGCCAGCGGCCAGCTAGTAGGCATGTGCCACACACAGCAGGCCGGCCGGCCGGCGGCCGGACGACCTAGCTCGATCTTTGCATTTCTTTTGTCCCCGTCTACTAATCTCTAGACGCCATTAGCTAGCCTCTGCTGCTGCCATTTCCCGGCTCGCTCTACCTGCTGCTAGTCTTTGCGCTGCGTCCCGGCTGTGTAATTGTTTGTTGTTGTCTTGTTGGTCGTAGCGGCCTGCCCTGTCTGGCCACGACGGATTTGCATTGCAGCATCCGGCGAGTCCATGTCCGCCTGCACGGCACTGCACTGCACCTGGGCGCAAGCTCGATGGTGAGAGCGAGAGGGGCCGATCATGGCCACCGGTCCCAGCCCGGCCGTAGCGTAATTTTAATGCGTGGATCCCCGTACCGCCTCGGGTCGAGCGCGTCCACATGCGCACGTGATCGATCGATGCCCGCGCGGGGGCCGGCCGGGGCGAGGAACCACCGCGCTCGCGCCCGGCCCCGCCGGCCGGCGCCCCCCGCTACCTGCACTGCAGGCTCTACTGCTGTTAGCCTTCTTGCTCGCTCGCCGCAGCGCAGGGGCACACAGGCCGTATGGCAGCAGCCTGCACCTGCTGATCGATTCAATCCGGCCGCGCCTCCTCGTCCTGGTCCTGCCTGGACACCTCCGTCGTCCGTAACAGTAACACGGTGGCCTCCACATGTCCATGCACACAGGGACAGACGACACAGGCTGGGACCGACATCCACAGATATATAGACATACATATGACTTAATTTGCTGGACATGTTTGGATTACGCTCATCGTCACGGCATAGATCACCCCAGGTGCTCAAAATTGAACGTCTAGCAAAGAGCTACCAGCACGCGCACGGTGAAGCCAGTGATAAATCAGCCCAATTTATCGGCCACGGAACAATACTTTTCTCTCACAACAAATAAACATATATCAGTCGGCTTATCAGCCACAAAACTCATTGCGGCTAAAAAACAGTATTTCATGGCTAATAAGTCAGGCTGATAAGTTCAAACGAATCAGTGACGGACCTAGGATTTTTGCATAAGGTATGCGGCTACACAAAAAATTTGACATGCAATTCAGTAAAACCATTTATAATTTGGTAAATAGTCATAAAATTCACAATATGATTTTTTATGCAGTCACTAAGTAACATAATAAACCTTAAATTTACCAAATTACATTATAAATAGTTCAAATGCAGCATTGAAAATTGAAATATAGACATAAAAAAAGACTTATCCATAAAAGTTTGTAGTCACTGATCTTCATCCACCTCTAAGAACATGAACAATTCCAATGAACTATTCACATGGTCTTACAAGTTTATTAACATGACATCAAAAAGCTTGTTGTTTTTTTCGTGTGATATGTCTTCTAATATTAATCTTGGGCAAACTAGGAAACAAGCAAAGACTGGAAAACTTGACTCAGTGTGCATGCGGCCATGCATGGGAGCTACTTTCATTCACATCCTAAAGTGGCGAAGCATCAGCCATTACTTCTCAGTTCTCAATCTAATCTTAGTACTTTTTTCTAACGTATATACACTAGATGTTACATGAGCCCAGGGTATGCAGTGGACCACCCTGCATACCCCCTAGGTCCGTCTTTGAAACGAATAGGGTTGCGTCCAAACCAAACACGCTCTGTATGAATAGTATGTTACACACTATTAGTATATCTATGCATCATATCAAACTCGTATTATACGATATGTATACACACTATTAGGTTACAAGCTACCCGGCCTATAGCCAATAACGGAGTAATGGGTGATTAAACAAAGTAGCCAATCTTGTCCATACTGCAAACCACAAAATAAATCAGTGGATATATTCAAACTAGTAGCTAGTATCTGCCAAATCTTGTTTGTTGGTATTGAGTAACAGTGTACTCGTATGCATATAGTATACGTTATTGTATGCGTGTGCTTGACCTGTTGTGGAAGTATATCCTTTTTTAGCTCCAAGGGCTGAGGAACTGGGCACTTGCTTGCTTCCTTGGGTTCCTTCAGCAACATCCAAATGAGGGGACAACAATTTTGTCTCTATTATCAATCGTTTCCTCCAGATGTGGGTGCATATATATAGTATATATACAAACGCCGCCTCCTCAATAAATAATCGTATACATGTACCCAAATTGTAGTGCGTTTTATAGTATTAATTATGAGAGTCTTCATCAGTTCTTCACTAAGCGTTGAGTGTGAAGTTAAAGATTGTGACATTTATTTACCGTGCCTCCCGGGAGCAGGGATTATTCACAAATAAACAATGGGGCCGTGATGTACAATTAACATCATGGAGGTTAAAAGATCAATAACCGTCATATCCGATGTAGTACATATGAGGTATATCCTTGTCTTTGTCTTATTGATCCAGTCAAAAACAAAGCTACTCTCTCAGCAGGGTCCATTTTTGAATTTTTTTAGAATTTTTACTTCGTGCTACCTCGTTCAAAAAAAAAATACAGTTATGGAATAAATTATTCATGTCTCCAAGTCAGTTTATTATATGAAAAATATATTCCATAACTAATCCATTATAATACCTATTTTGTATCATAAATGTTAATATTTTTTCGTAAAAGTTTGGTCAAACTAAACTTGAAAGCATTTTGAATCCTCAGAAAGCGATAATTGTATCTCTTTTCAATTTTCATGTGCCTCTTTTCTCTTTTTTATGTATCTCAGCGAGGCCTACAGGGTTGTTCCTATATGCGCTTCTGTTGCTGCACAATATAGTACATGAAGAGAACAGAGTGGTTGATCTGACCTGGCCTGGAGCTAGTTGTTAGCAAGCAGCCAAATGGAGATATGGACATGTACTCATGTTAGCTACTGCCGCAGATTAAACTAAGAAACCTAACTATTTCCCCTCCTTTTCAAGATACGGAGAGGATTAGGATGGCTACCGAAGAAATTTATTCAAACCGAAGGTCCACTAGCTTTTTGGTCCGTTTGTCTCCGTACCCTGTACCTGTAAGTGCAAATAGATCCAAGTGGGAGCTCAGGGCATAACATAAACAATGAACTACTCCTTGGCCCTTGCTCGCCCACTCTCGACCTGATCTCCACCAAAGTAGCTACTTTATCCGATCACAAATATAAACCCATCTAGTATTACTGTAAGCAAAAATATGTTTGCTCCGAAAAGCAAATATTAACAAAGATATATATTACCTTGAGTTACACATTGTTGTTGTAACACTAATTCCCACAACAATTGTACTAGTAGTAGTATCAACTTTGTATTGCCAATTTGTATAAAATTTTAGATATTGATTGATGGTAAAAATAAAATGAGTTTCATTTATATAGGACAAAATTAGATAGATAGACTTGTGTATTTATGATTATAGAGAGCATACACTGTGCGCTTATTCTTGATGGGATCATGATTCTCATGAAAAATAAGATATATTGACCTTTGTCAAAGGAAGAATCCATTTTCCATTGTGCTAGTCCATGGAGTAATAATGAATAATCTTGTTCTTTCGGAGACAAAAATCTAGCTAGGAATGTTTTCAATGTATGATATAAGTATAGCCAGTAGTGTTTGCTGATTCCCCTGTGCTTTCTGCGTAAGATACCATGATCACCAAGAAGAGACCAAACATATTACTACTACCTGCACTCGATGTCCTACCAGACTCCTCCACGCCCTGGCTTAAAACAAATGAATGAGTACTAACAAAATAGTATATATTTATACACTATATTTTAGGTGCCTAGTTTAGTATATATTTATACACTATATTTTAGGTGCCTAGTTTTTTTTGTTGTTTTATAGGAAATATGTAACTTTGTCTTAATTTGGCTATAGAAAAAATTATGAACTACCCCGTTTCAAATTATAGTTCACTTTGACTTTTTTGATGCATGCATTTTACTATGTGTCTAGACATATTATTTATCTAGGTATATAATAAAATACATGTAATAAAAATATTAAAGTAAACTATAATTTAAAACGGACGGAGTATTTGGTTACTAGCTGCCCTTCTAACTGTACTCCAGTTGGTCGTGCAAAGATTGTTGCCTGAAAAATTAAGGCGCCTAAAATGTACTGTAACACAGTACATCTGAAATATCGGATCAGTGAACAAGGAGGTACATCATGGATATCTGGCTGGTGGCTACTTTGGCCACTTTGGAAACATGCGTGTGGTTTAAATCAACGAACCAGGCACGAACGACACGCACATGCATGCATACACATACTGGCAAGTGACATGCACCACCACTCCGCTGTCTCTTGCTATGCCCGGTATAGTACCTGCAGTAACATAGCCGAACGCACAGGAGTTACTGGCAGTGGAGCTGCTTGTACAATCGCCTATCCGTTCACCTGTTGTCTTTCCTGCTTCAGTACGTGCTGCTTCATCGCATCGCTGTGTGAACTTTTTTTGTCTGCTCTACAGCTTTTGTTATTATTATTGTTAGTATTACCCTCTCTCGAGGTGGCAAGCAAGCTGCCATGGAACACGGGCGTGAAGCCAGCCAGCAGCCCGCGGCCAGCATTACGGATAGGGATTTCAGCGGTAAAAAAACCCATCCACCGTGCAGAGACAGACAGACAGTGCACAGTCGTCGGTGCACGCAGAGCTAAAGCTACCCAATCGGAAGAGCCAGGGCACGGCAAGTGCACATGTGTCGGCGCTCCGTGTGGTCCACCTGGACCCGGTTCTAGCCACGCGCTATAGCTGCTGGCTCTCTTTGTTTGGCCGTGATTTCTACACAGCTTGTTGTTGGGAATTGAAGGGTGCCTGCTAGGGCTACTGAATTTCCGCGTACAGAAGAATATGTCCGTGAATCGTGATGCACGCACGATGAGCCTTTTCGAGTCTTGGTAGTGTGTCTGCGCGGTCAGCTTTTGTGATGTGCAAGCGAGGCATTTCATTGGTAGGAGTAGGACGACTCCTCCGGTTGGGTTTTGTGGTAGACCATAGGAATGGCAACAAGTGGCAAGAGCACTATATATGCTTCGTGAGAGTGACAAGAGAGAGCCAAAGGGCTGGTGGAGGCCTCAGAGATCTCTGGGTTTTAGCCAAAGGTGCTTCATGCCGATTCCCTATGGACATCGGTCATCCTGTACTTTATTTTGGTAATAAAAATTAGCAATGGATTTGGCAGTACATATATGGTTGAAAGAAAGAAAAAAAACATGTTTGTTGTTGGAGTGGGGAAGTTTCCTGCCCAAATTTTCATATACCCCTCTTACACGTCTAGAATATTATAAGTCTACAATCTAAAGTTGTCCTATATCAAACTTTTAAACTTTATCTATAAATATATAAATTTTTATGCATACTTACATAATAAATGTGTTAATATTAGTGTCGGTGGGTTAGCATCGGCGGACTAGCTTAGTCTCGAGTTTAGTGTTTGGCTAGAGAATTCAAAGAGGGGGGCTCAAAATCATATCTAGACATATAAGAGATTCTTACTAGGTCTAGACCTAGTATAGTTCGGTGTACATGGATAAGGTTGAATTCCTATATCCTAAGTCAGTTGGAGCTTTGTACATGTGTTCTTCGTTGCAAGAGTTGAAACCTTATAGGTCGACGGGATCAGACATTTGATCCTTCCTACAAGGTGTTCAGGCTAAACTTTTATACTTCAAGGCCGGCCCCGTGCTCAAGTGTGCTTGACATGGTATTCCACTGATATCGGTACAAATCTATCAAATAAGTCATATATAATTGCTCATGTACGTTAAAATGATACACTGCTCCGCCAAGTCCTTGACATGATCTGCAAGGACAACTGTCATTGTTTGGCTTGAGGCGGCGGACCATGGGCAGGTGACGAAAACATGTTTGCCCTTCGCATTGAGTGTTGTTTTTGATTGTGCGCCCCTGTTGGGACGAGGACAGACACGTAGTGGTGGGGCCCGCCACTAGTGGCGTGTGGCGAGTAGGGTTGCTCGATACATCGACACAAGTATCCCCCTTATGAACCCAGTCATCCAGTGCGGTTGGCACCATCTGTAGGGTTCACACCATTGTCAGTCGCCACTCAAGTTGAGGCGTACATTAGGCAAGTGGGTGCATTTGGCGCCTCACGCTCCCTAATCGGCACACCTAGGCCGTGTCCGGCTGGTAGATTTCGGCTTATTTGGGCTGAATTTGCTAGACTAGCCAAACAACTAACCAAGAACCAACCGCCTGACAATCAGCCAAAATCTGTCCAGCTAAGACCAGCTGAACAAGCTCCTGGTCGGGACACCAAGAAAACACTCCTAAATATATGCTTGGTCAAGGAGAGGAGTGCTCAACCCCGTTAACTGAATCTTCGTCGATGGGTTTTGTTGGTTGATCCAAAAGAATACGAAACCCTGGTTCCTGTGATACTAAGAATTAAATTCATTATGAAACATGTTTTATGTTATATAACTCTTTTAACTTCAGATATATTTTTGTATAAAATATTTCTTATGTCATAAAATTCATTATGAAACATGTTTTATGTTATGAAACATGCCAGCTAGGCATGTAGTACACAGCAGGCCGGCCGGCCGGCCGGACGACCTAGCTCGATCTTCCCGTCTGCTAATCTCTAGGCCTTCATCGATCCCTGCAGCTGCTGCCATTTCCCGGCCTGTAGCGTGGCTCTGCTCTACCTGCTGCTAGTCTCTGCTGCGTCCCGGCTGTGTGTAATTGTTTGTTGTTGCCTTGTTGGTCGTAGCGGCCTGCTCTGCCCTGTCCTCGACGGATTTGCATTGCAGCTAGCGTCCGGCGAGTCCAAGTCCTCCTGCACGGCACTGCAGACTGCACTGCACTGCACCGCACCTGGGCGCAAGCTCGATGGTGAGAGCGAGAGGCCGATAATGCATGGCCAGTTGACCGGTCCCAGCCCCGTACCGCCTTGGGTGGAGCGCGTCCACATGCGCACGTGATCCATCGATGCGCGCCCGTGGGGGGCGGCCGGGGCAGGAACCAATCTGCTTCACCCTACGATCTCACCCTGCAGTCGATCGAGGGACACGTAAAAAATTAGCGGTGTTGTTCATCTCTTTCACTGTAGCAGCATGGCTTTAGGCCATACCCTGTAAAGATAGAGGTACGCTAGCAGATAGTGAGCTAGTCTAGTCATGTCTAGGAGTAGTTGGGGCTGGTTAAAGCCTTGTACTGTAGAGATAGATAGTTGGTGTATCCACCGACTGGCTGAGACATCGGCTTGTATATATATTCAATCTATGGCAATGAAAGAGCTAGTTCAGCAGGCCAAACCATTCTGCGAGACTCACGGTTTCAGGGTTTCAGGAACTGAAACCGTGAGTAGAGTGTGTGAGTTTGTTGTGCTCAGTGAAGCTCTTGCCCCTCACATCTCGTCCAGACAGCTGCCCAACGCTGGTTGTGGTAGAACCTCCTAAATTATATGGTCCACACGCAGCTGTCATTGTCCGGAAGACCTCTGACAGCCATGCATGTGTTCTATACAACCTAGAAAGCCCTGTCGGATGTCCTCAAAGGACCCCGATTAAACCACATTTTACACTCATTCCAGGATCAATAAAGGAGTAGCTCCAATATTACAACATTGGTTACAAAATAGACATCAGAGTGCGAACGAA
Source organism: Bothriochloa decipiens (assembly GCA_023333625.1). NCBI lineage: Eukaryota > Viridiplantae > Streptophyta > Magnoliopsida > Poales > Poaceae > Bothriochloa > Bothriochloa decipiens. The sequence goes on from CM041634.1 coordinate 58,967,669, forward strand.
TAATAATAACATAAAATTTACAAAATATGTATAAGTTAACTTTTACAGACTTAACTTCAATTACAGAAGTATAGTAGAGCTACAAAAGACAACTTAGGTAGAGCACCTAAGTCGGGCGAGGAAAACCAGATCACATCGAGCCCACCGACATAAATTTGGTTCGAACACCAATTAGCACCTGCAATAGGGGTTCAACAAACCCTGAGTACAAAAGTACTCAACAAGACTGACCCGACAAAAAGAGGGGTGAAGACTCAGGAATGCAGGCCAGAGGGACAAGGTAAGGCTCGCAAGAAAAGGATTTTTGCAGAAAAGCTCTTGTGGATCAAGTTTTAACTCATCATGAGTTATAACAGAAAATAAAGTGGTCTTACTCTAGCTCAAGCTTACCAACCAACTCCATTCTTATCCTTAACCATCATTTAAGTTGTTACTACGATGATGAACAGAGATCGAGTCTTCTTCTCCAAGAAGCAACGGCAATTCGAATCGGTTTTACCTAGCTGAGAACTAGATCTCGATATACATAAGGCTCCAACCAACATGCATAACAGACCATACGATATACGTGGGCACCAACCCAAAGTATATCGACCACACGATACATATGGGACCTCTGACCCATAGTGTATCGATATACGTGGAAAGCAACCCCACGGTATATCACAATTGTATGTGGATTTTCTAGTCTCGATACATGCAGTTCACCAACGAACGGGACCTAGGACATCAACAGATGGAAACACTACAAAGGGACTCCTTTCTCAATGCAACTTACCCGTCCGGACTTGATTTATTAACTACCATCATGATTCCATCAGGTGAAGCCAATCTCATCTTTTTTATTCTTTTTCTTTTTGAAAACCTAGCTAATTAAGCAGGGCTAAGTATTACTATGTATTTTTTAAATAATAGGTAACAAGAAATATGAAAATAAGACAGGTAAATACAACTGGTAGGTTTTTACTCAACTCCTAATCCCTAATGCAGCATTTCATAACTGAAGTGATAGACGTAGTTCAGCTAATACAAACAGTTCAGCAACTAATATGCTCATTTTGGAAATTTTTCTATCCAATTGATGCAAATAACACAAAGTCAGCTGACATCTCCTTTTTCTACACAAATTCTCACCCTACTGTGGATTCCTACCGTGGCCATCAGTAAAGATATGTGTCTGAATATATGTGTAAGCGGAGCCGTGGCTGACGGGCGAGCCAAGCGGTATGCATATTACCATTCTTCTTTTTTACTTTTATTATTGAATTGATTCAATATAACTGTTTGTGAATCGAGTAATACGATGAGACAATGAATACAGAAGAACATGCCCCAACTCTTAAATTCTCAATAGTTGCATCAGACCAAAAACTTTTTTGTAGCATGCAGTATGAACAAAGCGCAGTCAGGGATCTCACCGTTCTGTTACCGAGTGGGGGAAGATCTGCGACATTTTAGATGGCAATATGTAGCAGCTGCATGTTTGTAATTTTGTGAACCATCAGTTCAGTCTTCAGCTTACATTTGGAGCAGTTTAGTCTTCAGCTTACATTCTTGAACAAAGAGTATGCAGACACGCACAGTTAGTATATCTTAATAGTATATGTTACACACAGTTAGTATATCTATGCATCATATCAGACTCGTATTATATGGTATATATACGCACTAATATAGGTTACAAGCTATCCTATATAGCTAGTAACAGAGTAATGACTGATTAAACAAGTAGCCAATTTTGTCAGTTGTGGCAGAACCTCCTAAATCATATGGCCTATATGCATCATTATTGTCTAAATAGACTCCTAATAACCATGAATGTGTGCCATGAGACTTAACAGGTCTGTTGGGTAAATCCCAAATCATCTACGATTCTCCGAGCAGGATCAATCATTACAAAGAGACATTGTAGTATTACAACAGTTTTATACAAATAAGATATTTTGGAGTAAAATAACGAAAGGATTACAATAACATAAATTTACAAACCATTTATTTCAAAACTTATAAACCATAAGTTTGATTATTACAAACCATAGTAGTAGTGGAGTAGCGATAGATAACTTTATTACAATACCAGACGATAAGCTCTGCCCAAGAGCCAAACATCCTACTCATCGTCACTTTCCGTAACGACTGTCATGCAGCAGGATGCGAAACACTCCTGCCCATGAAACTCACCTGCAACAAGGGTTCAACAAACCCTGAGTACAAAAGTACTCAACAAGACTAGCCCAATGATAAAGAGGAGTGAAGACTCAGAAATGCAGGCTAGAGGGAAAAGGTAAGGCTTGCAAAAGCTAAGAATTTTTGCAGAAAAGCTCGACAAAAAGTAAAGTTGGCTTGCTCTAGATCAAGATTACCAATCAACTTCATTCTTAAACTCTAAGTATTATTCAAGTTGTTACTACGATGATGAACAACGATCGAGTCTTCTTCTCCGAGAAGCAACGGCGATTCGAATCCATTTTCATACCTAGCTGGGACCTAGATCTTGGTATGCATGTGGCTCCAACCAAAATGCATACCAGATCGAAGATATACCGGGATAACAACCGCAGCCATATATCACCATATGATACACGTGAGCTCTTCGACCCAGTGTACCGATATACATAGGAAATTTAATCCACAGTATACCACACTATGACATATGTGGGAACTCTGACCCACAAAAAATATCACTCCATGACATACCTGGGCTCCAACCTTTAGTATATCACTTCATGCATATGGATTTCTAATTTCTCCATATCACCAGATCACCATCGGATGGGACCTAGGGCATCAACAGACGGAAACACTACAGAGGAACTCCTTTCTCAATGCAAGTTAACCGTCCGGACTCGATTTATTAACTATCATCATGATTTCCCCAAACAAAGCCATTCTCATCTTTTTCATTCATATACCTTTTAAAAACCTAACTAATTAAGCAGGGCTAAGCATTACTACACATCTTCCTACTAATAGGTAACAAGGAATATAGAAGTAAGACAGGTAATGCAATTGTTGGGTTTTACTCAACTCCTCTTACTTAATGCAACATATTATAACTGAAGCGATAAGACTTTTATAAAACAAAAGTAGGGTTGGAATGCATCCGGGGCTTGCCTTGGTATTCGGGTAAGACGGTCTCGAGCTCTGGATCAACTCCCGATTCCTGAATCTGCTCTTCCTTGGGATCTGATGCGACAACGTTAAACTCTCCGTTAACGGAAACTATACGATAAAATAATATGCTTCAACATGATGGAATAGTAAACATGAGGCTCGATGGATGCATGACCAGATTAAGGGCTTGAGTACAACTTTCCTTCATGATAAAGTTGCAAACTAACCAAAACTTACTTACTAAGTTCATTAGGGTTAACTACGCCATTTAATAAGATTATTAAACACATGAAATAACATCGATTAAGCCCTAATGACATGATTAACATAAGAACAAATAATTAATTTAAGTGCCAAAGGTCATTAGGGTTAATGACCTAAGGTCATCAATCAATCCCAAGGTCAAACAAATCTTATAATGATTAACCTTAATTAAAGGGAATTCATTAATTAATTAAAGGCATAAAATAAAGGCATAAAATTAAATTTTTCTAATTGAGCCCAAAATTTTATTTTGAAAAGCTCTTAGGCTAATTAGATGGCAAAATAAATTTCAGAAATAAAAACTAATTATTTTATTTATTAAAAATCATTGAAGGTGTATTTTTAATAAAAAGGGCTAATTTTAAATTATGTAAAGTTTACTGAAATTTGACATTTCATAATTTTCCTAGGTAGAGGACATCATAGAGAACATACACAAAAATTTTCAGAATTTTTTGAGCTATACATGAATTACTATGATTTTTCAAAGAAAATAGCATTTAAATCATTTTCTGAAAATAGAAAAAGAAAATAAGCACAGTCTCCCCGCGCTGACCGACGGCGGCGCGATGGTTGACCGGCGATTTCTTGCCGACAGCGAGGTCTCCGGCGACGAGCTTGGCACCTACGGACTCAGCTTAGCACGGGGAGCAAGATAAGCTAGTTAATGAAGCGGTGGAGCAGGGGCAGCAGGCTCGCCGGCGGCCATGGCGGCACGGCGGAGCTCGGGCGCGGCGGCAAAGCTCACCGAAGCGATTTCCGGCGATGGCGAGCGCATGAGAATGTGCGAGACATCAACGCGAACACGCTGGGACAGAAAATGAAGCTATCCCTGGCTTCTAACTCAGACGGCTACGCGCACGGCGGCGCTGGCAAGGTCGCGCCGATGGCGAGCCATGGTGACCGGCGTCTACGGTGCGGTATAGAAGAAATTGAAGGCACCAACAGATACAGGAGCTCACCATGGGCATGGTGCGCACGTTGATGAAGGCTAGGAGTGGCTGAGGCGAGCTGTGGACGGCGGCGCTGATGGCGGCGGCGGCGCTCCGGTGGCAAGAACAGCGTCACAGCGTGTCCTGTCCACCAAAGAGCGGACCAAGGTGCACATAAGGGGCAGGATAGCATGGAGAGCATGATGAGAGGGTTAAAGGAAATATGTTTTCCACCTTGGCGGCGGTGGACGGCGAGGAAGCTCGCGGCGGCTTGGCGACCGGTCGCGAGGAAGACGACGTCGTGCGGGCAGCTCAGACGGCGAGAACGGGCACGAACTGGCTCAGAGGAAGCGCAAGGTAAAGGCGGAGCTTCTGGCAAAAGCAATTGGATGGCAGTGGATCGACGGCGACGAATTTTGACAGCGGAGGACGGTCGTCGGCGGTGGCGGCAGGGGCAAAAGAAGAAGAAAAGAGACGGCGGTCGACCTATTTATAGGCCAATGGTGACGCACGGACGGACGACACGACGACGGCGAAGTTTCGGGTGTCGGGGGCGAGTTGGCGGCTGAGGCATGTGCGGCGATGGACGGCGGCGCGGCTTGAGAAGCCGGCCATGGCGGCCACCCGTAGGTGTCGATGCTGTTCAAGTAATTTACAGAAATGCCATTCATCAAAATTTTCAAATTACTCCAAAATTTATATAAGAAGTTGAAAATATCTAAAAATAGAATTTGCATAACTTTTCAAAAGCTACACTTTTCATTTAACTAGCATCCTCAAATTCTGTCTAGATTTTGAAATATGAATTCAAATATAAAAGGGGAATAAAACCCTAGAAATAAACATTTGAAATTACTTTTGATTTTTCAATAAAACTTGAAAATCTTCAAAACTATGAAATATTCAGCTCTTCAAACCAAACATTTTTTATATACAAAGCTTTCTCAAATTATACATAATTTTTGAATTATGGTTTTAAAATCAAAGAGGCGACAAATGCTGGAAAACTATATTTTTAAATTTATTTGAAATTCTTTGTGGAAACCTGAAAAACTTTATATACCAACTTTGTATCTCTTGTCAAGATATACAAACTATCTTTTTAGAGTATCCCCACATTCCTTATAGATTTTGAATTACAGAAAAGGGGATAAAACTAGGTTTTGAAATAAAGGGTTTTTGAAACCGAATTGAAACTCGATTTGGTTTCTAAGTTAATTGGTTGATTATTAGTGATCACAAACATCATCCATGGACATTTTTAGGTCAATGATCCAATGACACCCTTGGTTGACCAAGTTGACTTTTAAAAAAATATTTTATAGCTTTTTAATTTGAATTTAAATTTGAATTACAAGACTTGGGAATAAGCTTTGAAATCCAAATTCAACTTCAAATGTGGAAACCATTTTTGGGGTTGGACTTAGACTTATATACTATGCTTGACACTAGTGTAAACACGGTTTACACCTCAAGTACATAGAGTATAAACTAAGTATTTGAGATGACATTCGAAAGTAGAGTTTTATGATTTCATATGACAAAATATTTCAGAAGCACAATCAACCTATGAAATATAAACTTGTTTTAGTTGATGTATATCAAAGTTGACCTAAACATGAATGCTTTGCAGTGTATATGATGACCTGGCAGGTTTTAGTTAATATAACACCAGAGGTGTTACATCCATACTGCGCAACCACAAAATAAATCAGTGGATATATTCAAACAAGTAGCTAGTATCTGCCAAGTCTTTTTTGGTGGTATTGAGCAACAGTGTACTTGTATGCATATAGTATATGTTTTTGTATGCGTGTGATTGGCCTGTTGTGGTCTGTGTATTCTTTTTTTAGCTCCAAGGGCTGAGGAACTGGGAGCTTGCTTGCTTCCTTGCGTTCCTTCAGCAACATCCATATGAGGGGACACAACAATTTTGACTCTAGTATCAATCGTTTCCTCCAGATGTGGGTGCATATATATAGTATATATACAAACGCCGCCGCCTCAATAAATAATCGTATGCATGTACCCAAATTGTAGTGCGTTTTATAGTATTATAATTATAAGAGTCTTCATCATTTCTTCACTAAGCCTTGAGTGTGAAGTTAAAGATTGTGACATTTATTTACCGTGCCTCCCGGGAGCAGGGATTATTTACCAATAAACAATGTGGCCGTGATGTACAATTAACATCATGGAGGTTAAAAGATCAATAAAACCGTCATATCCGATGATGTACATATGGGGTATATATCACTTCGATTTGAAGGCGGCTTTTGTTTAGGTGCATGATCGAACCAATGGCATCCTTGTCTTTGTCTTTTTTTTTATTGCTTGTCTTTGTCTTATTGATGCAGTCAAAAACCAAAGCTACTCTCTCAGGGTCCATTTTGACTTTTTCAAATTTTTTTACGACGTGCTCTACCTCGTCCAAAAAAAATACATCTATGTATATATCTCCAAAGTCAGTTTATTAAAAAAATATATTCCATAACTAATCTAATAATACTTATTCTGTATCATAAATATGTTAGTAATTTTTCATAAAAGTTTGGTCAAATCAAACTTGAAAGCATTTTGAATCCTCAAAAATCGATAATTGCATCTCTTTTCAAATTTCATGTGCTCCTTTTCTCTTTTCTATGTATCTCAGCGAGTCCTATAGGGTTGTTCCTATATGCGCTTCTGTTGCTGCACAATATAATACATGAAGAGAACAGAGAGCCCTTGTTTAGTTTAGTTTCCTAAATTTATCACCGAATTTACTATGCAGAATTCTTATTCTCCGTCACATCAAAATGCCGGCACATGTATGAACTATTAAATATAGATGAAATCAAAAACTAATTACACAGTTTTGTTATATTTTACGAGACGAACATTTTAAGTCTAATTAGTCAAAATTTAGATAATTTTTATCAAATACAAACGAAATGCTACAGTACGCTGATTTGACCTGCGTCCTATGCAGAACGCCAAATCAGCGGTGATCTAAACGAGGCCAGAGTGGTTGATCTGACCTGGCCTGCAGCTAGTTGTTAGCAAGCAGCCAAATACAGATATGGACATGTACTCATGTGAACTACTGCCGCAGATTAAACTAAGAACCCTAGCTAGCTATTTCCCCCCTCCTTTTCAAGATACGGAGAGGATTTAGGAAAGCTACCAAGAAATTTATTCAAACCAAAGGTCCACTAGCTCACCCACTCGAGGACCTGATGACCTCTACCAAAGCAGCTACTTTATCTGATTACAGATAATATAAACCCATCTGGTATTATTGTTTGTCAAACTATTTTAGCTCCCACAAGCAATATCGATAAAGATATATTACCTTGAGTTATACATTATTATAACACCAGTTTCCACAACAACTATAGTACTTAATAGTGTCAATTTTGTATAAAATTTTAGATAATGATTGATGGTGACAAGAAAAATAGTTTCATTTATATAGGACAAAAGTAGATATATATAGACTTGTATTTTGTGATTATGGAGCGTACGCAGCGCTTATTCTTGATGGGGTCCATGATTCTCATGAAAAACAGTGACCTTTGTCGAAGGAAGAATCCATTTTCCATTGTGCTAACATGTAGTCCATGGAGTATTATAATGAATAATCTTGTTCTTTTGGAGACAAAAAAGCTAGCTAGGGATGTTTCAATATATATATGATTTAATAGCCAGTAGTGTTTGCTGATTTCCCCTGTGCTTTCTGCCTAAGATACCATGATCACCAAGAAGAGACCAAACTGCATATTACTACTACTACCTGCACTTGATGTCCTACCAGACTCCTCCTTTCTTGGCCTAGCTTGTTTAAAAAATGAATTAGTACTAACAAAATAGTATAGGTTTATACACTTCTACATTTTAGGTCCCTAGTTTTTTTGTTGTTGTATATGCCATATATAATTTTGTTATAATTTGGCTTTAGAAAAAATTGTGAATTATCGCTTATATGACACAACGCAAAGCACCATTGCATATAATTAAACTTCAAGTGAGTACTATATTGCTCTATTAGTTCAATTTCCCCATGTTGCTTCCTATATGTATCAATTTACCTATACCAGATCATATACTAAATCTGTTTTCTCCTAAAGTGGATTCTGCGGCAGCCACAGGGGACCAATCTCTGTGGATACTATGTTTGCGAGTTCTTGAGGTTGTGCTCAAAAAGAAGTCATATAGAGGAAGCAAAAGTATGTATCTAAATACTACTATTTTTTCTTGATTTATCATTATTCTTGATATTTATACTAATATCTTTTTACTCTAGACATTTGAGAGAGAAGACCTTGCAAATACGCCATCTCAAAGCAACGCAAGAGACGATAGGTGGATTTCTTAATGAACAGGTCTTAAAGCCCGGCGTCGAGTTCTACTTTAACCCCGATGAACCATGGATTCCAAAAAAATAGGGTCATTATAACTTTATTTTGAATGTAATGGATAATGACAACTTGTTATCGGATCTAAAGGGCGGACATGATGATGAAAGTATGCGATGCAAGCTTGTATTATATATGGTGCACAAGTTTTTTGTATATACTTTCTTTTTAGTTGGGTTACTTGCGTATATTGCTCATAACCAAACTTTACTATACGCACGTGTATGCATATATTATTTGTAGGGCAAAAATCTTATACGAAAATCTATTTTAAAATAAAAATAAATTATGAATTGAAATAAAAAAAGGAAAAACAAAAAGAGACCTTTACTCCTGGTTGGTAAAGGTGTTTGCCATCCCACTGGAGTAAAAGTCTCTTTACTCCTGATTGGTATTATGAACCGGGAGTAAAAATCCCTCCTTTACTCTCGATTTTGAACCTTTACTCCCGAATTTGTGCTCCCGGTTAAGCAACCGGGAGATAAAGGAGTTGCCAAACGGAAGTACAAGGCATTCCTGTACTAGTGACCCTTACTCTAGTTGTTCTTGTAAGATTGTTGCGTGGTAATTAAGGCACACCTAAAATATAACAACTCACACACATACTTCCTCTGACACTTGAGTTATGAATTTAAAATAATGTTTGTTTAGATCCTTGTTAAAGCGTGAACTATTTCAGGACGGATGGAGTCTACATGCTGACAACTGACATGCAGACCAGCACCACCACGCTGGCACGCTGTCTCTTGCTATGCAAGGTATAGTACCTGCAGTAACATAGCCGAACGCACAGGAGTTACTCGCCGTGTGGGAATGGGAGCTTGCAATATCGCCAATCCGTTCACCTCTTCACAATGCTATAGCATCTCTGTGTCAACTTTTTTTGGTCTGCTCTTTAGACTCTCGAGGTGGCAAGCAAGCAAGCAAGCGGCCATGCCAGCAGCTCAGCATTACGGATAATTTCAGCGGTAAAAAAAAAAAGCCTGCACCGTACACAGACAGACAGACAGTGCTCAGTCGTCGATGCATGCAGGGCTAGCTACCCAATCGGATGAGCCAGGGCACATGTGTCGGCGCTCCGTGTGGTCCACGTATGTGGACCGGGTTCTAGCCACGCGATTTTTAGTACTCAACAGCTTGTTGTTGGGAGGGGCGCCTGCTTGCTAGGGCTACTGCGTACAGAAGAACATGTCCGTGAATCGTGATGCATGTGCACGAAAGGCTCGCTCAGCTTAGCTTTTGTGATGTGCAAGCTAGGCATTTCATTGGTAGGAGTAGGACGACTCCTCCCTTTGGCTTTGGGTGCTGCCTTTTGCTGCGGTAGACCATAGGAACGGCAACAAGTGGCAAGAGCACTATGCTTCGTGAGAGTGACAAGAGAGCCAAAGGCGGGAAAGACCTAAGAGATCTCTGGGTTTTACCCAAAGGTGCTTCATGCCGATTCCCTATGGACATCGACCATCCTGCTTTATTTGGTATTTCCTCCGTCCCGGTAGGACTGTCGGCAGTAAATAAATTGGCCAGATTCACAGTTATCTAAACGCACCTGGACACACCTACCTGCTAGATTCATTGAGTCAATGTTGTACCAGTAAAAAGCTAAAACGTCAATCCCAGTGGGACCGAGAGAGTAAAGATTAGCAGAGAGGAAACATATAGAGTGAGAAGTTGGCTGAAGTTTTTACATACCCCACGTCTAAAATAGTACAAGTGTACTATCTAGAGTTCTCCTAAATCAAACTTTTAAATTTATCTATATAATATTTTATACATGCTGACATAATAAATGTGAAACTATTAGTGTTGGTGGTTAGCATCGGTAGACTTTTGCTTAGTCTGGAGTTTAGTGTTTGGCTGGAGAACACAAAGAGGGAGCTAAAAAATCATATCTAAGCATACAAGAGATTTTTACTAGGTCTAGGCTGGTGTAGTTCAGTGTACATGGCTGAGGTTGAAATCCCTACATCCTAAATCACTTAGATGTGTTGGGGCTAACCTTTTATACTTCAAGGCCAGCTCCGCACATGTGTGTTCTTGCAAGAGTTGGAACCTCGGCCGACCAGATCAGACATTTGATCCTTCCTACAAGGTGTTGGTGCTAACCTTTTATACTTCAAGGCCAGCCTCGCACTCAAGTGTGCATGACGCGGTACTACAATAATATTGTTAAAGCTATCAAATAAGTCATATATAATCGGTCATGTACGCTATAACGATAGACTACTTCACCATGTTCTTGACAATCTGCAAGAACAAGCGATCGTATGGCTTGAGGTGTTGGACCGTGGGCAGGTGACCATAGCGCACTTACCCCTCGCATTGAGTGTTGCTGATTATGCGCCCCTGCTAGGGGAGGATAGACACGTAGTGGTAGGGCCTGCCACTAGTGGCATGTGGTGAGTAGGGTTGCTCGACACAAGTATCCCCTTGTGAACCCAACCATTCAATGTGGTTGGCACACCCTCTCTAGGGTCCATCGAGGCGCCTACAGAGTGGGTGCACTTGGCGCCTCACACTCCTTGGTCGGCACACCTAGTTGGGACACCAGAAAAACACTCCTATATGCATGGTCAGGGGTGCTCAACCCCGTTAACCGAATCTTAATTAATTGGTCGATCGTTTTTGTTGGTCTAAATCATATGGAACCTTCATTCCCATGAGATTGACAACTAAATTCGTTAAGAAACATGTTTTGTAATGTATAACTCTTTTAATATTAGGTAATATATTTTTCATATAAATATATTCTTATGAAGTTGTTTTTAAAGGTTGTGTCGATGCCCTAATAATACTAACGATGAACTTGTTTGTAATCGGAGTAAGTACAAAATAAGGCAAGAGAAGAAAATTAAATGAGACCCAATCCATGCGGAGATTCCTAAGACATGTAATTTGGTCAAACTTAATGCTCCGTCCAAGGGATCAAAACATAAACATATGAGACAATAACTTGGAAGCATATGACTTCATGGTTTAACAATGCATGTCTACATTTGTTTCCCCCATAATTGCTCCTCTTTCAATTCGATCATTGGTGTGAAATTTTCAACAGGAGGGACCATCCTTCATGAGTTGTTTGTGTTGTCTTGTTCAACGACTCTCTCCTGATTCCAGCAGTAGTGGATTCCAGTAACCAATACATATCCATAACACAAACTTGAACTACTATATACGAAAAGGAATCTCCTCCAACAACCCCTAGAGGAATAGATTTAAATCTATTAGTTAAAGTGAGACATGACACATTGGACTTTAGCTAGACCCCTTTTTAATTTACATAAATACATGGAGAGATACACGGTCCAGTTAGCGTGTGTGCTCAAGTCTTAATCGCGCTAGCTTGTGTACAAGAATATTGACACCTAAGTAAGCCGGCACGCCTAACTAGAACAAATTAACCAATAATAGGGTACTTGCTTTGCATTAGAGATGCAAATGCATGCAGGTAGGTCACTACACTCTCTTGTTGCAAGTCTAAAATCTAACGATATAAAGAAAACAAAGTTGAATAAACATATATATATATATATACACTGCTGCTCTGCTCCCAACAGCTAGCAGTAGCAACAAGCAGAGAACAAATCATCATCAACTTATATTGGTATATATACTTAGCGCTATATATGCAGGCTGAGTATTCATTCATATTATATATTCTGATGAGGAACTGGACAAAAACGACGGAGGCTTAAAGAAATGGGAGAGACGCGTGCCATGCATTAGGAAAGACAGCATCAGGCAGTTAATAAGATCCCTGATGCACGCAAGTGTAGTTGTGTGCCCATGCAAATGCAGGACCACAGCAAAAGACTATAAAAAATCGAAGAGAGGAGGGAAAAGAAGGGCAGCGAGATTAGCAGGACTGCAGCAGGAGCAAATACAATGCATGCGAGCGAAAAGAGACAGAGTTTGTTGGTGTCAGGTGTGTGTGTAGTTTGTTTGCACCCGTACTGCTGATCAACCATAGACATCCATCTGTCAAGACGAAGCAATACAAGAGATGACGATGGTGAGAGACAGAGACCTGCTGCTCGATCTTCAATTTGACCGGACCACTTATACTATATATACTTCCAAAATGCAAAAGACGCGAAGAGCTGGAATATAATCAACCACTGGCTACTGTTTCGTGGAAGTACGTACTCCTACTGTCGTCTAATAATGGATGCAAAGTGTTGCAACGTTTCTGTTTCTAGCTTGTTTCTGACAGAAGATTGCCAACAGATGCATGCCTGGTCGTGGTTCATACGGTGATTTGCTCCGGCATTTCAAACTACTGCTCTGCTACGTAGAACGACGTACCTTTTAGTATTATTGATCGAGGAGGAGTCGAGGGCGGCGTACCTTTTCGGTGCTGCAGCAGCCACCCACCGTTGCTACATTGTTTTCACGGTGATGGCAGCTGCAGCGGATGTAATTCAGTGCAACCAAACGTTGGCACATCCATTATTATTGTTTACTATAAACATAGTCAAAGCTAGAGAAAATATAACTTAAAACAAAGTTGTGTGCCTTTTCCTACTACACTCGGTAAACAACCGTGAAAAAAGAAGTTAATCACGTTGCAACAGTAGCTTTATCAGTTAATGTACCTCGAAGCCGTGACCAAGGAAGAAAGAGGAGACGTTCCAGAGTTACTAGCAAGCAATGAGAGTGGGGGAAAAAGCTGTCTGGTCTGGTCACGACACGAGCGAGCTTAGGTGCAGCTGCCGTGTCAGGTGATGTTACACACAGCCGCAAAATGTCCAAACCCCAAACTGTTGATTGATTGATTTCGATCGATGCATGCTGCTGCAAGCCTGCAAAGCTCTTGCTGCCCTTGTTGGCGCCATTGCGAGCCGATGGGCAATGGCAATGGCAATGGCTTGCTAGTTGCTATGTTCCTGTTGCTGCACAGTGGCTGTGGGTGTGGCCGGCCTGTAGCTGCATTGCAGTCGGGCCGCCGCGGGGTAAAAGAGACGAGAGATCAGATCAGATCGAGAGAGCCAGCAGGTCAGGTGCTGGTCCAGCCGGTGTGGCAAATTACTGCTACCTGGGGCCCGGCCCGGCCCAGGAGTAGTTAGTGGTGATTAACTTCCGGCAGAACGGCCACGAGTGTACTATACGTTTGGGTCAGGGATCGATTAAGGCCTTGTTTAGATACCAAAATTAATATTTAAAATTTACTATGTAGAATTCCTATTTTTGTCACATTAAAATACCGGCATATATATAGAGTACTAAATATAGATGAAATAAAAAACTAATTACACCGTTTTGTTGTACTTTACGAGACGAATATTTTAAGCCTAATTAATTAATATTTAGACAATTATTACTAAATAAAAATAAAATTACTACAGTGTGACGAGATATTTACTATACAAATTTTGTCCACCAAATTTAGTAACTAGACGAGGCCTAAAATGCCTGACACCAAACTGTCCTCGCTAGCTGGCTGGGCTGGGATGTCTAATCTGCGTTGGATCTAGATTATTTACTCTCTCTCTCCTAAAAAGTGAGACGTTTTTAACTTTAACGCAATCATGTTTCAAAAAGAAAGATGTTTTTAATTTTCACGCATCATGTTTGACTGTTCGTTTTATTTAAACAAATTATATAATTATAAAATATGTAAATCATTATTAAAGTATCTCTATTGATAAAATAAAATATATCAAATTATATAATATTTATATAAAAATTTTACATAAGATGAACGGCTAAACATGATGAGTGAACATAAAAAACATACTTCTTTTCGGAACGGAGGGAGTATATCATATAATTAATATTTGCCAGGTAGCAACAGTAATAGCGTATCAATACTCAGGGTGCCGACACCAGTAATGTTTTTATTAAAAATGAATGATGGAAGTTGTTCCTGGATTCAAACTCATCGAAGACAAGACATGCAAAATTATTATAGTACAAAAAGATAGCCGCTGCTACGTAACTCACTCATGATGATCCACTGGCTGGTCTATATCTCGTTTATTTACCTATATAGTACTTCGTATATCTTAATTGTTCTCTACTACCAATTAGTTTTATATATGTTTTTCATCTACGCTAATATTTCTCCTCCTTTACATCAATAATATATCCTGTGACGAGCAGTGTGTGCGAGTACGAGTATGTCATGTGAAAGCAATGAACGAAGGGTCTGAGAATGCTAAATGTACTAGGGTCTAGGGAGTAGATCGAGGATGAATTCGTTCGTGGTCACGAGAGAGAAACATGCTATTGCGTTGCATGGTCACATACTCACTCGATCGGAAATGGCGTTTTTGCTGGCCGGCTAGCTGCGACCTCACCTGCGAGCCGTCGTCAGCTGCTGCATGCTGCATGGCGATCGACTACTCCTCGTACAGTATTAAATTAACCTCGGTGGAGGTAAATTAATGCATCATCGAAACACCGGCACATGCTCATCGGAACACGGCACATGCCCCCCACGGAGACCACGATTCAGAACTGCTGCTTGCGCCTCCTGCTGCAGCATTATCATCTGCTTGCTGTTCTTCTCTCGTCCAAAGGAATATCATCCTCGGGCCATGTTTAGTTACCCGATCTTAGACTCTCAAAATTGATATGACAGCATTGTAGCACACTATAACATTTTGTTTGTATTTATAAATTATTATCCAAACATTGACTAATTAGGCTTAAAAGATTCGTCTCACAAAGCACAACCATACAATTAGTTTTTGATTTTGTTTACATTTAGTGCGCCATGCACGTACCGCAAGTTTGATGTGACGGAGAATTTTTTTTTTTGCATACTGCACTTGCACTTTTTAGGAATCTAGAAGAAACTAAACAAGGCCTCGGTATCATTCCCATTTTCTAAAGAGTAAGTAAATAAATATCAATAATATTGACTAAATATACATACAAAAGAAGTTACTAATACTATCAATTTATAATAAGTAATTAGAATAATTATAAAATATATTTTTATCATAATATTTAGATATATAAACATTGAAATGTCATTAGAAGAACCATAAGAAAAATTATATAAGTGCAGCTCAGTTTAAACGTGATTTTTTTTCTAGGACAGAGATATTCCATCTGCCCTAGAATAAATGCACGCCTCGAATCAAAAATTTATAAATTTTAGAAATATAAAAAATAGTATTAATATTTATATTTTTAAATACAAGTATTAATACTATTTTAAATAATTTTTTATAAAAATATACATCATGCTCAATATAACAGTACATATTATATATAATCATAAAATATGTCACTATATTTTTATATAAATTTGATTATTTTTTGAAAAAACTTTGTAAAAAGCAAGATGTGTTTATTTGGGACGGAGAGAGCAGCTCAACTCTACTTGTGCATGATTTGTCAAAAAAAAAAAAAACTCTACTTGTGCATGAGCAATTCGTGGCGCGCAATCGCGCGCAAATCAGCAGGGAGAATCCAAGACAGATGGGCGGGAGTTGGCCGACAAAGGCATGAATCCATACGGCCCGCTGGGCTGGCAGCTACAAGGCCGACACAAATGTTCCTAGTCAATCCATCGATCAATATACTGCTACACCATTGGCTGCAGAACGAAAAAAGCATGGATGCATGAGTCTTTTCAGCGAAATTTTAATGTCTCCTCTCCAGAAAACCCTTGCGCCCAAAAGTTTAAGGATAAACTATGTTAGGACCTACTATCGCTGCTATACAGATTTTTTTCACAGTCATACAGATTATTTCACAATCCCTTCATATTTTTCTTATAGTAGTAGTCATCAACCGCCTCTAAAGTGAAGTGAAGGCTGCCTGAATGCTTGACAGCTGGACGCCTGGCTTCTGCTGCATCTGCCTGCAAAATTAAAAGGATCCATGGCAAATGTTTCTAGTGCAGTGATACAGCGGTACGGATAGAACACCTAGCTGACAAATGGCGATTAATTCTCAGATCCAGTTAAATCCCCTGACAAATCATCATGAGGCCACGTTCTGAGCCAGTTTACTACTGCCGACACCACTAGCATTTTTTCTTCGAGAAAAAGGAATTTTGCTCCGTTGACTTACTGGCTCAGGTCAGCAAACACAGAGTCGCAGATCAGGAAAAAAAACAAATAAAGAAAGAGCCAGGAAAACAGCCCGTGGTTAATCTGTATTGGGCCGTAAAAAGGCTAAGGTTCTGTTTGTATTTTGTAAAGCTGTGTCCAAAGGCTCAGAAGAAAAACAAAAAGGGACGAGGCCGCGGCCGGCTGCCCTCCAGAGTCCAGACTGAGCCCCTGGGCCGGGCCGCACCACCGCCCAGCCTTTTCCACCATTTTTCACAGCAGCGGCAAAAAAAAAGGGGAGAGCGAGAAGCGACAGAGAGAGAAGAAACGGAAATCCCTTGAAAACCCCTCACTCACCCCCATCCGCCGCCGCTGCCCTCCCACGGTTGAGGGTCCCACCACGCGCGCTTCCGGTGGGCGACAGGGAGACCACTGGACCAGGCGGGCGGGCGGCCACCGGCGGAGAGCAGCACCGCGCGATCCTCACCGACGCCAACACCTCCACCTCCGTGGGTACTAGCCTCCTCCTCCTCCAGTCCTCCTCGTCCCCTCCCCTCGCGGAAACCTCGGTTGACGGGTGCTCGCCTGGCCTCGCTTCTTCCCCCATCCTCCCCGTCGCTGCGATCGGGAGCGGGGCGATCGAATCGGAATCCTTCCGTCTAGTCATGCCCGTTCTTCCCCGCGACTGCGAAATCAACCTCTGTCTGGGTTTGCGCGTGCGGTTTGTGTTTTGCCTGCAAAGTCTGGTGTTTCAATGGGACAGTCCCGTTACGCGTGTCCCTGCCTCCCTGGCCAATTCCGCGCCTGCAATGGTGGTTTGTTACATTGGGTTCAATGGTATTGCTTAGAAATCGCATTCCCTGTGTAGGTAATGGATGATGTGGCCATAAATCTGTCGCGATGTGTGGTGAATGCTTGTACTTGTTTGTTTTCTACTAGAAATTTGAGGACACTGGAACTGGAACTAAACGAATCTGTCTGGCGAGGCGTGATCATCCAATTGCTTAGGCTTGCTTTGTTAATTGGCTTCCAATTTCTTTTCCTGACGCCCAAAAAAAAGCGTGCTTGCTTTCTCTCTTACTACTATCTACATACATCTGCCCATGCCTTGACTATTACATCGTGATGGTTGTTTCATAAATATGTTCATCTTATCTTGTTTTTTTTTCCCCATTACATCTACATGTTAATCTTGACAACTTCATTGTACTTGTACTCCTTGGTTTCGGTGAATTGATAATGTTTGCTAGTTTATGTTGAAGTCTGGGAACTAGTCTTCCTCAATCCTTAGTTCCTTGTGTCTGCCATATTTATGAGTTGATAGTTTTCGCAACTCAATCTGGATAGAAATAGGTTCATATGTGCAAAATATTTACATTGCAGTTTATAGTATGTAGTTCATATGTGTCACTCATAGGTCATTACATCTGCAACACGAAATCCATGTGTTCTAGGAGCACTTTCATAACAAAAGATCTATCTTTTCTTCATTTCTTCTGTTATTACTGAATTTGAAAAAACACATCTGATGCATTTTTAACTACTGCAGCGGCGTCAGAACAAAGTAGCAAAATGAACGGCCACCTAAGCTTTGAGGAGGGCTGGAAAGTCCTGGAACAGGGGATTGTAAAATGCTCGAAGATTTTGGAGTGCACTAGTACAAGGCCTAGTGTGGAGGAGTACATGAACTGCTATGAGTATGTTTCTACAGCTTCAAGATGCAATACGTATCTTACTACCATCCATGTGCTACTTAAAGCTGCAGCTCATCATTTGTTCTTCTATTATTCTAGTTGTGCTTACAAGATGGCTGTGCAGAAACAACATTACTGTCCTGAAATGTACAATGGTTTCAAGACGACGCTTGCAGATTGTGTCCGAACAATGGTACTATAATTTTTTTTTTGTTTATAATCCATAACCTACTGTAGTTGAGGTAAAATATTCTAGAATGGTACATCTCGAGTTCTGATGCTGAAAAGGGATGACTGAAATCATATATCTGAAAAAAAGGACCACTGTGGGTGCAGTTCTTGGTTTTTTATATCTCTGCTTCAGTGTATCAAATCTTGTGATGCATGAGCTATCTCATGGCAATTTATGTTTTATTTCTATATTTTTCCACAGTTTAAACCCTGGCTAGCAAATATTTGATAGTATAGATTGAGCAACTATATACCAGAGCCTTGCTGCCCATAAAAAATGAAGCTTAGATCTACTTGTACTATTTGTTGAATATTTATTACCTACAGTGCTATTTAGCTTAATCCCATCTAGTGACCTTTTATAGTGGACAACACCTGAGCCAGATCGACTTATCCTTGCAAGGAGGGGGGATAGACGTGCTTGCTTAGATTGTAAGGTGTTACCTGGGGAGTGTGTTGTCCCTCAACACAAGCTTGTGGTGGCGGATTTTCGCTTTCGGGTACGTGTCCACGGGACAATCGGGCCAAGATTACGGGAACAAAATGGTGGAAGCTTAGCGGGGAAGCAGCGCAAACATTTAAGGAGAGGGTGCTAGGCGAGGGGCCGTGGGAAGAAGGAGAAGATGCAAATGACATGTGACTAAAGATGGCGACATGTGTTCGGAAGGTGGCTTCCGATGTGTTTGGAGTGAGTAGGGGAGGCAAACGGGAAGCGAAAGACACGTGGTGGTGGAATGACGAGGTGCAAAGGGCTATTAGGGAGAAGAAGGAGTGGTTCAAGCGCCTCCACCATGACAAGAGTGCGGCCAACAGTGAGGGCTATAAAATAGCGAAGAGGGCTGCAAAACGAGCGGTGAGTGTAGAAAAAAGGTCAGGCATATGATGACCTTTACCAGTGGCTAGGCACGAAGGAAGGGGAGAAGGACATTTATAGAATGACTAGGATCCGCGAGAGGAAGATGAGGGACATCAACCAAATCAAATGCATCAAGGATGGGACAGATCGACTTTTGGTGAGGGATGAGGAGATCAATGACAGATGGAGAGAGTACTTTGACAAGTTGTTTAATGGGGAGAATGATGATGGTCCTACCTTGGAGTTGGATGACTCATATGACGATACCAACAGACGCTTCGTGAGGAGAATTCTGGAGGCAGAGATCGAGGAGGCTTTGAAGAGGATGAAGGAAGGTAAGGCGATGGGCCCTGATGGTATCCCCATTGAAGTGTGGAGATGCCTAGGTGCCAGAACGATAGTATGGTTAACTAAGCTTTTTAACCTTATTTTTCGGTCAAACAAGATGCCTAAAGAATGGAGGAGAAGTATATTAGTACCAATCTTCAAGAACAAGGGAGATGTTCAAAGTTGTACTAATTACCGTGGGATTAAGTTGATGAGCCATACGATGAAGCTTTGGGAGAGGGTTATCGAGCATCGCCTAAGAAGAGTGACAAGTGTGACCCAAAACCAATTTGGGTTTATGCCTGGTAGGTCGACCATGGAGGCGATTTTCTTATTACGACAATTGATGGAGAGATATAGGGAGCAGAAGAAGGACTTGCACATGGTCTTTATTGACCTCGAGAAGGCATATGACAAAGTACCGAGAAATGTCATGTGGTGGGCCTTGGAAAAGCACAAAGTCCCAACTAAGTACATCACCCTCATCAAGGATATGTATAGGGATGTGGTGACGTGTGTCCGAACATGTGATGGCGACACCAGTGACTTTGCAATTAAAATAGGGCTACATCAAGGGTCAGCATTGAGCCCTTATTTATTTGCCTTAGTGATGGAGGAGGTCACAAGGGACATACAAGGTGATATCCCTTGGTGTATGCTCTTTGCTGATGATGTGGTGCTAGTTGACGAGATAAGGGCAGGGGTTAATAGGAAGTTAGAACTATGGAGGCACACGTTAGAGTCGAAAGGGTTTAGACTTAGTAGGACCAAGACCGAGTACATGAGGTGTGATTTCAGCGCGACTAGGAATGTGGAGGGAGACGTTAGCCTTGATGGGCAAGTGGTGGCCAAGAAGGATACTTTTCGGTATTTAGGATCGATGCTACAAAAGGATGGTGACATTGATGAAGATGTTAGGCATAGAATTTCAGCCGGTTGGTTGAAATGGTGTCAAGCTTCAGGCGTCCTCTGTGACAGAAGGGTGCCTCAGAAGTTAAAAGGTAAGTTTTATAGGACAGCGATTCGTCCGGCGATGTTATACGGTGCTGAATGTTGGCCTACAAAAAGGCGACATATCCAGCAATTGAGTGTAGCAGAGATGCGTATGTTGCGATGGTGTTGTGGGCACACAAGGAGGGATAGAGTCCAGAACGACGATATTCGGGATAGGGTTGGGGTGGCATCAATTGAGGAGAAATTGATTCAACACCGGTTGAGATGGTTTGGCCATGTCCAACGGAGGCCACCTGAGGCGCCGGTGCGTAGTGGAGTTGTAAAGCGGGTCGATAATGTAAAGAACGGTAGAGGTCGACCTAAATTGACTTGGAACGAGTCGGTTAAGAGAGACCTTAAGGAGTGGAATATCCCTAAGGATTTAGCTATGGATAGGAGCGCTTGGAGACTAACAATTAACGTGCCTGAACCGTAATCCTTTTTTCTTGTACCCTCTATGTGTCCTTTGTTTCCTGGTCTCTTTTGGGTTTCATCTCTAACCTACCCCAATTTGCTTGGGACAAAAGGCTATGTTGTTGTTGTTGTTGTTGTGCTATTTAGCTTATTTTACTATTGTGTTTTTCCTTGATTTGAGGCAAATTAAGAGCTGACACCAGCAGTAATTGCTGCAAAAGACATCATGTATCTAATTGCCTTAGCAACAAAAGGAGACACACTTTCGCAACAAAATTACACATGATTGTGATATGTTGATGTGATATGAAATAGGCATGTGGTAATGTTATAAATAAAGTGGATACAGTAGTGAGCTACTATGGTTGAAACTTGAAAGTGCAATAATCAATTTAATATTTGTGTGGTCATTATCAACATAACAAAACATTACTGTTTTTTAAGAATTCTGGAGTAGAGGCTCCTACCGAAACTTTCATTGACAATAAAAAATAGTTTGTTACAAATAAAATAGATATGGATCAGAGTGAGGAAGGAGAAGATGTATTACTGTCGTTTCCTTGCTTTACAGTAGTGCCTCTGTAATCTCATTTTTACTGCAGTAGACACTACCCTGATTTACTGTAGAACCACCACAGTATCATTCCTATTGAAATACCCCACTTCAGATATGCTCCATGTATCTGTGTGCAATTCAGTTTAGAGATGCTTACGAAGTTAATTGATTTTGGCAAGGATATCTTCCTTTACCCCCTGGCTTGACATTTTTCACTCTTATTTGTTATTAGGTTCTGCCCCGTCTCATGCACATGCAAAATGACAGCTTTTTCAGAGAGCTTGTGAAAATGTGGTCAAACTATTGCATCATGATTAAATCTGTAACTGGCTTCTTCAGCTATTTGGACCGCTGCTATGTGGAGCAGTACAAACTACCATCACTTAGTGACGCTGCTGCTACTGCTTTCTTTGGTCCGGTGAGTATTATTCTAGAAAAATGTTTTGCTTCCACATTTCCTCCTGCTTGTGAAGATGACTGCTTACCCACTTCTCTGTCTGTAACTTATGTCATTTGCCCATCTGCTAGGTCTTTTCCTACTTCAATGATGAAGCAAGAACTGCTCTTCTTACTCTGGTAATTCTTATAGCTGTCTTTCACACTTTTTTTTCTTCAACACATTCCTTCTGTACATAACATTCAAGTTTATCCTAGATCCAACAAGAACGTGATGGAAGCATGATGGATTCGAGCCTTCGGGATGTTATGCATGGCATATCTTGTTCTGAAGTCAAATCCATAATGCAAAATGCTTTTCTTGATGAAACCTATGGCTACTACTCCATGAGAAGTTCTGAATGGATTAGGCACTACTCTTTGCCAGATTACCTTGCTAAGGTCAATATATTTATAATTGTTTTATGAGTCAATGCCGTTCTTCTACAGCTTGTAGACACTGCTGATTATGTTGTCTATATAGGTTGAGGAAAGTATGGAAACAGAAACCAAGAGGCTGGCTTACTATCTGGAACTTTCAAGTGGGGACAGCTACCCGCTCTGTCTGCAGGTTTCTTTCTACTGTCACGTTAATAGTATTTGTCGCTCCTGCTTCTGTTAGAAGTAGTACCATACAGCTGTTGTAGGTTATCCAGTGTTGTTGTCATGTTTGGTTTCCTTGCCCAAACTTGACTAGACTTGCACGTGGGCAAGGAAATTTGATTTTGGACAAGCATTTGGTTTTGAACTCAAAATCCATATGTTCCTTGTTTATTTCCCAATTTATGCGCCCTCTACACTTGGCTACCAGGAGCGGAGTGTTAAATTGGGAAGTGTAATCTGCTGTTGCGTAGGCTTTATTGGAATCCTGTACATGAGACAGTTTGCTGATTTTACTCATTGCAGGCTGTTAATGCTCCATTGATGGAAACTTATGTCAAATATGTGAAAGAGAAACAAATCAGTGGTCAGCTGATGCTTGAAACATACAAGGTAAATTCAATTGTGCTACCTGTTACAGTACCACAGTTTAATCGTTAGTTTGTTTTTTACTAGCTTGCATCTGATCCAATCCTTAACTCATTGCAGACTGTTGAGGAGGAACTGCTTGGCAGATGCGGTAGCTTGACACTTGGTTGATCAGATAGCAGTTCTTTGGACCGAGTGGAGTGGAACAGCAACTTTACCTAACATCCATCCATCCATGACCCAGCTTACATACAGGAGAGTTTTGAACATGACCTGCCTGAAGTTAACTTTTGCTGCAGCTCGTTTTTGGTACTGCTCAAAGCTACCCAGCTTAGTCGTAGCGTAGACTTATTACAAGGAGATTTAGCTGCCGATACGAATGCACGATTCAGTTGAGATTTATGCGGATGACATTCGTGATTCCCAGGATCTTAGGGCTGTGAGCTCAAGGGTCATGACCCTTTTGCCTCATATTGCGTGTTATTTGGCAGAACTGATACCCTTGGAAATGTACATGCTGCTTGATCCTTGTGATCAAGATGCCCGTTTCTGTGGCTATGATCCAAGTACTAGCATATACTAGGCCAATGTGCGCTCTTTGCCACTTGTGCTCTCTGCTCTCAGCTTCTTTGATTCCGATGTATTTAGCTCCATCCACGTGTGTTGATGTGAATTGGAGTGGAAATTAATTAAGTTCTATCATAATCCACTCCCAACACATGTGGATTGAGGTTGGATGCATGGGCATCTAAACAAGGTGGGGGTGGGGTGTTTGAGATTGTTGCCTGCTCATAACTTTTAACTTGTTTGGGATGTCAGTAGGATGAATGATGTGTGCTTTACATGTTCCTGTTTCAATCTCTTTGGTAGACAAGTCTTGTCTAGTTTGCCTGCGTTGTTGGTGGTGTTGCAGGCTGGTATTATTGTTCTCTAAATCCGATGAAACCGGATTCATGACAAATTGCCCCCTTCAGCCTCTGATGCCGGGCATCCTATTCGGTTGAGTAACAGTGCTTGTCCAAGCATGCCCAATATTCTAGGCGCTCGATCTTCCTTAGGAGATCCACTCTTTTTGTGGCCTTTATCTTCCAAGAATGATTGCGTGTTTGGAAAAACCATATCACAAGCTTTTGAAAAAGTGAGCCGGCCTAATTCAACTGCCTTTTGGTGCTCTTTCCATTATCAATCCTCTGCACCTCAGGTTCATGGTATCTCAGGAGATAAGCTCGGCTGGTCATCCAATTCTCATGTAGGGTCATAGACTTAGGCCACAGTTCAAAGCAGCTTTGCCTCTGTACTTTGCCGTAAAATCAGCTTTGACACGTGTTGCACAGTTGCAAGACGCAGACTGATGCACTCAGCAACACGCACCAAAACTAAATACTGTATACAAATACAATACTAACTCTTGTTTTCAGATAAGAAAGGTGATTGATACGGCACTGAATGAGCAGCGCAGTAGTTTCAGTGGTATAGTAGTTTGCTTTTGCAAACTTGCAAGCACAGGTAGAGGCAGCTTTGACCAAATTATATGCAACTACGTACTACAGGTCTCCTGAGGAGCCGTGCCGTTGTGCTCTCCGGATGGCGGGTTAATCTTGGCGAACTCGAGCGTCTTCTTGCCCTCGAGCCTGCTGGTGACGTAGTGGCGGCTGTACTCGCCGTGGTTGAACCTCCGGTACCGGCACGGCGTCTCGTCGGTGACGAACTCCGGCAGCGGTCCCAGCTCGACGTCGTAGGCTGGTGCGTAGAACGTCACCACCGACAGCCGGTCCTGCTCGCCGTTCACCACCGCCCGGTGCTCCACGCTCTTGTACCTGCCGTTCGTCAGAACCTGCATACGCGGCAGCGTGGTCAGTGTTGTCGAGTGGTGTGTTGGACAGAACCACAGAAACCAAATGCGAATTCTGCTCGCCTCAAGGGTGTCGCCGAGGTTGACGACGAGTGCGTGCGGCACGGGGTGGACGGGCACCCAGGCGCCGGCCTTGCTGCGGACCTGCAGGCCGGCGCAGCTCATGTCCTGCTGGAGCACGGTGACCGCGCTGCCGTCGGAGTGCGCGCTGAGCCCCATGACGAGCTCCGGGTGCGGGCACGGCGGGTAGAAGTTCATCCGCACCGCCTGCACCGCCTCGCCGAACATGTCGCCGAACGTGGCCGGCGCCAGGCCCAGCGTCTCGGCGATGTGCGCCAGCAGCCTCTGGCAGAGCGTTCTGACCTCCGCGGAGTACGCCTCCAGGGTCTCCGTGAACTTTTCCGGCGACGTCGGCCACAGCTTCGGCTGCCGGATGAACGCCGGCTCCACGCCCAGCGCCAGCATGTTGCACCAGTCCAGCTTCTGGTCCTCGGAGAAGACGAACGCGTGGCCGTACCCCTGGATCCCGCCCGGCGCCATGGGGTACTTCTCCTTCTCCTCCAGCGGCAGTATGAAGAACTCCCTCGTCAGCCTCTCCATCTCGTCGAGCAGCTCGTGATCGATGCCATGGTTGACAACCTACACACACATGCAGACCAATTCCATCTCACTTAGCATGGCGATGAATCAGTCGTGATCAATCCAGCCGTCGTTCACCTCCAGACAGAAAAGCCGGTCACCTGGAAGAAGCCCCACTCCTCGCAGGCGAGCCTGAGCTTGTTCAGCTCTTCGTCGCCGCGCGGGAGGTCGCCGACGTCGATCACCGGGATGTGCGCGAGGGTGCAGACGTTGTCGCCGTCCGGCCGGTCGTCGCCGTCCCTGATGTACCGATCGGGCACCGTCAGGCCTGTTCGTTGCAGCTCCTTGTGCAGCTCCTGTATGTCATCAACCTGGCCTATCTTGATCTCATTCTCAACAGCAGCCATTGGCTTATTCTTCAATGCAACAAGATCTTGCTTTGCTTGCATACAAAGATGATCTTTGTCTTTGCATTGAATCTTTATGAGAGAGGTGGCCATATATAGACGGGCCAAGATTTTTCGTAGCCGTCCGTTTCTTTTGACAAGAGATGAATGATATGCTTGTCCAGCTTTGATCATCAACTTGGTCACTAGCTAGCTAGCTTAGTGAAAGGAGAGAAGGTGTCATTGGGCTGGCCTACCATGCTCCTTGCGTCTGCGCCATCTATTATGGACTGTAATTGACCACTGTTGCACTGCATCATCGGCATGGTGCCACCATAGTGCAGACCTGTGCCACATGCATGTGAGCTCAGTCCCATATAGTCATAGCTCAGTGGTGGCAGGCAGCAGCATCACCCAGACATCAATTCAACGTTACCGATGATATGTGTCCATGACGACACATGCCTGTAACATTGACAGTTTATAGCCTGATGATGATGATGATGGATGTTCGAACATAAACAAGAACCCAAGATTCAGAGAATCTGCATGTGCTGATGAGGTCACAGACACAGCATTGTCCACTGACCGGTCCACCACCAGCAGTCATTCTCCATATCCCAAAATAACCGTATGTAGATATCTTATTTCGAAAAAATATTTTTTAAAAAGTAACTAGATTTACAAAACATTGTCAACATTTTCTAATTTTCTAAGATATTTATTATTAAATTGTAATATGTACAATTACTATTAATACAGTAATATTTAGTATAAATCATAAATATTAGTATTTAAAAAATATATTTGATCATCAGAATTTTATTAAAAAATGAATATTTTTTTGTGAACAAAAAAAGAATATTTTTTTGTGAAAAAAATGAATATTAATATAGTAAGATACAGTATATAGTTATTTTATTTTAGATTAGAGGGAGTAATCGAATCGAGTATGAAGCTGGCAACCACAGACACAAAGGAGGTGAGGAATGCTACTAGCTCTTTGGGCCTCTGATCCTCACTTTTGGGGCTCTAGAAACCTCCAAAAGAAACGAAAAAGGGACATACATCCTGAGTGCTCTCGTAGCTACTGGGTGGCAGTGCCCTTTAGCTCTCTGCCGAAGTGCACTTCAATTCGTGACCGTCGTCTTTGCTTCTTGATTTGACCACTTTGGGTGGCTGGTCAGCCAGTTGTTTAATTATTTCATCCTAGTAGAGTATAATCCTCCTGCCATCGATCTCTCCCCACTTTACGAGATTAGGATTTAATTTAAAATATCTTGGAATGATCAAGGCTATTGGAGGATCATGATTCGTCTACTTTTCATTTGTACAAGCGTCTCTGAATAAAGTGTTCAAGGAAACGCATTTTGATTATAGCTCACCATAACAAAGTTTAACGGTGGTTTGCTAAAAAAAAAAAAAGACGCATAGGAAAGTCAAGTGGTAGAAAAAAAAATAAAGCGATTTGTAAAAAAATGATTCAAAATTACCAAATAAATGTAGACAATATACTACAAATAGAACAAGTATCCCTTCTATTATTTTTCAACAAAACATCCGAACCAAAAGCAGAAAAACAGCCTTTATTTGGTTTTCTTGTTTCAACAATTGATTAATTCTTGTTGTAAAAAACAATTGATTAATTCTTTAGCGGTGGGCCACATCTAGCTGCAAATGGGCCACCTGCACACCCACGCACGTGACCCAGGCCCACGAGATACTCTATTATCCTTGAGAGCCAGTTTGGGAAAAGCCCATTTGCACTTTCTCAAACAAGCTTAACTCACCTGTCGATAACGAGGCATTAGTGGTGATTTTGAGAATCTCTAAATCTACCGGGTGTTCAGTCTTTGGAAGGTGCTCGTAGGGATTGAGATTTGCGTACGTGTGTTCATAAGAGTGAGTGTGTGTATGATGTAGGCGTATGCGTTTTTTTCTTGAATACGCAAAAGTTTTACGCGTCTTTGTATTTAAGAATAAGATTTTTTTTTACATCGGCGCCGTTGCGCAGTTGGTAGATTAAGATATTACATGAAGCGTATCCTCCCTATTCGGTATGCTCTAAGCAGACTACTCACACACTATTGACAACTCGGCTCGCAATCTCCAACTTCGACCCCCTGGTCGCGCGGGTTGCTTGTGATTGCCGCGGCGACGCCTCCGTGTACGTTGGGGGTCGGGGAAGATTTCACACAGGGCCTCATCGTTGCAGGGGCCTGGCTTGTACACGACTTGGTATTTCTGTCTTGCCTCCTCGATCGGTCTGTCCTCAAGTAGTTTAAGACGCCGAACCAGCATTTCTCCCCGTTTGGTGACCGATGCCTTGACCAGTGGTTGTGCCACGATACGCATACTCCGCCATGGGAGCGATAGAGAGTCGTAGATCTTTGTCTACAACAGCAGCGTGGAGCTCTTCTTAAGCACCTTCTGCACGAATCTCTTAAAACGCCCAGTGAGCGAGCACTTATTTGGACCGCGCGCCACATCGTCTTCCGCCGCTGCCCTGCCGTCTGGTGCCGTGGCCGGAGATGAACACACACTAGTCTCAAGCTAAAAGCGGCACATGCGTGCGTGGGGAGTGTCGTGGTGCCGGCGTGCTTGGCATGACCCCATAAAACCTGAGGCGTGGTCGTTC
The DNA here is from genome assembly GCA_023333625.1 of Bothriochloa decipiens. Classification (NCBI taxonomy): domain Eukaryota; kingdom Viridiplantae; phylum Streptophyta; class Magnoliopsida; order Poales; family Poaceae; genus Bothriochloa; species Bothriochloa decipiens. The sequence continues at coordinate 58,996,309 of CM041634.1, forward strand.
TGGTGCCGAAGCATGGTGGCGCGTCGGCGTAGGCTCTTTCGGCGGTGTCGGGTCGTCCTGCGGCACGGGGTGGCGTGCTGGCTCCTACGGCCCCTGCTAGTAGTGAGGTAGCCGGAGGTGTGGTCGTTCTGGTGCCGAAGCCTTCTAAATAAACTAACTCGATGCGATGCATGTGCATCTTCTAAATAAACTAACTCGATGCGATGCATGTGCATTCTGCGGGTGTAGCCAGGGACGATCAGGCCCTAAAACCATAATACACCGCGCCGCGGCCTCGTCATCGTCGATGTCGACTCGCAGTGCAGCGGAAGCCCACACGGAAGGGGTGGTCCGTGTGCGGGCTCGCTCACATTTTTTCTCGCGGCGGAATCTGGAGCCACGAAATCTTGAGTGCGTCACTCCACTCGTGTGATGGCGTGGTTGGCTGGGCTTGAGCTTGTGCCGTGGGGCTGCGCTAGCGTGTGCTCGGCTTCCACAATTTTTTTTGCGACCTCAAGTATATGCTTTTTATTTAATTTAAACCGATCTCTGTTCGAATTTTCGTACAGTACGAAATTAAATTCTTTATGGTCCACTCCACCGCAGTGACGGCCATGAAACCGCCCGTCGAATTTTAGCAGCACGGATTGACAAGGCCATCATCCTTCCTGCCTGCCTCAGGTCCACTGGTCCGCTCCGTACCACCTGGATCGCACGGCGGCACGGCCGCACAGGACACCAACCAGCCGCGCGCGATCTGACGCGCTTCATCTTCATCCTCATGTCCACGTAGAACTAGCTGTCCGTACTCATATTCCTCTATTTCTCTCCTTTATATATCATACTCGCTTTGTTTTAAATTATAGTTTACTTTGACTTTTTTAATGTATGTATTTTACTATATACCTAGATAAATAATATATTTAGATACATAACAAAATGCATGTATAAAAAAATTAAAGTGAACTATAATTTGGAACAGAGAGAGTAGTTAGTGAGATTCCCTCTTCTTCTTCCGCATTCATACATCCTTTATATCATCCTTTATCCATCGTGGGACCCACGTGTCAAGATTTTTTCTTTTCTTTTTCCTTGCCCTGGTGCAAGCGGTAGAGCTTTACCGTCTGTGACCAAGAGGTCCAGGGTTCAAGCCTCAACCTCTGCACATTTGTGTAGGGATGGCTACTGGCTATTTTTCCTTCCTCAGACCCCGCAGTGCGGGAGCCTACGGCACTGGGTACGCCCTTTTTTCCTTTTCCCTTTCTCCTCCGGTCCTCCGGTCCTCCTTATCCATTCGTACGGTCGGCTCTCCCGCGAGGTCCGCCGGAGCAGGACGCGACGCAGCGGCAGGGCTCTCCCGCGCGGAGCTCTCCTGCGCGGCCCGACGGCGACGCTCGCCCGCCCTGCCGGCGGCGGAGCTCTCCCGTCCCTGCCTCCCTCTCCGTCGACGGCGGAGGAGGCCCGACCCCTGTCGCGGAGGAGGCCCAACCCCGGCGGCGGCGAAGGAGGCTCGTCGCGAGCTCCTCTGCTCCCCTGCCTCCTCTCTCTCTTCGAGGTCACCCCTGTTCCTTCCGGCGACGGTCCCGGCGAGGAGGAGCGCGGGAGCGGCTCCGTCGGCCGCAGGAGGAAGCGCCGCCGGGATGCAGGAGTGGGAGCGGCTCCGCGGCCCCCGGGGGGGGGGTCAGCGGAGCTCGGTGGCGCGATGTAGGAGCTCGGCCATGGCGCGGCGGCCCTCTCCTACTCCCTCTTCGGTGGCACGGCGTCTCTCTCCTTCTCCCGGCGCAGCGGCCCTCTCCTCCTCCCTCTCCTGCGACGCGAGATTCCTCTCTCTCTTTCTCGAGACGCGCGGTGGACGAGGACGCGCGAGCCCGCGTGGGACATACCAGACGCGTCGTACACCTGATACAGACACCGGACCTGAGGTCGTCCTGTGCTTTACCGGGCCGTTCCAGGACCCCGGTGCGGGGCTTTTTCCTGCATCGGCGTCCCGCTGAACGCAGTACAGGATGCTGCTGCGGTTGGTGTCAGAGATCGCTAAAATCATCAGCATCCGCCACAACCAAAACTGACCCGTTGTACCCATCCATCAGCATCAGCATCACTGTCTCCCTCCAATTCTATTCTATTTTATTCTTCGATTTCCTCCTCAGAATTTTTGTTTTAACGGAAATGTGCCAGATAAAATAAAATATTTCGTAAATTTATTTCGCACTATCCGCGTTTGAAAAGGACCCAATCTGAATTAACAATTATAAATAAATAAATAAAATAGGGTATAATAATTGCATAGTGACAAATGAATCAATCAATCATCATAGCATAGCCTAGGCCCCCCTCTCCAGTGGCTCCACCCTCCCCAGTGCCGCGAGGCTCGTGACGTGACGCAGCCGGGCCGCGCGCTCTCTCCGGGCCGCGCGCTCTCTCCGGGCCGGACGCCTCGCGCCGCCGCTCCGATCGAATCCATGGACGCCGAGGCCGGCGTCGCCGGCGCCGACCAGCTGCCGGTACGCAGGCCACCTCTCATTTTCCCATTGCCGTGACTCCGCTCTCCTCCTCCTCGCCTGTCGTTTGTGTTGGTCGACCTCGGGGTGGCCATGGATCGGCCGGTGCCCGGTGCGTGTGCCTGCGTCGCGATCGGGGTTTGTCCTGCCGGGGTCAGATTTTGGGGAATCCGGTGCGGGATCCTCACGGGGACCGTATCAGGGATCAGATCGATCTCTCTCTTGGTTGATTCATTCCTTCCATGGGTTCCAATCTGAAGGTTACAGTACTTACTATTATCCGATTCCTCCGCCGCAAATGTTTCGGTTCTGTTGCGGCGACAATGGTCGTGCAGGAAGCGGAAACTAGCCAGTTTGATTTGAATCGGGGATCACTGATGTTAAGCAGACATGGGGCATATTTGTGTCACCGAGTTTTTATACAGACAGTCATTTAGTTACATATATACGAACCATTTCCCGTGTTGATTCCTTTTGTTACGTAATAATAATAGTTAATGGGCATTGTAGTACTACTTTAGAGCACTGCTTTGAATATGCGGAACATGATTCTTCTCAATATTTCCTAATGGCTCTAAATCTGCCTTGCGATTTCAGCGGAGGCAGTACTACATGAATCTATTGCTTTTAGCTTACCAGAGCTTTGGTGTTGTTTACGGAGACCTAAGCACGTCGCCTCTTTACGTTTATAAAAGCACATTCTCTGGAAAGCTCAGTCAGTACCAAGATGAGGAGACGGTGTTTGGTGTGCTTTCCCTGATCTTTTGGACCTTCACTCTGATTCCTTTGCTCAAGTATGTCACCATTGTATTGAGCGCTGATGATAACGGTGAAGGTGCGTATAAGTCCCTTCCTAAACATCCTCTCTATCGTTTTTTATGCCTGGATGGAATGGAATTAGTTTGTTGTCTAGCAACAATATGTAAGAAAATCTAAGGCTATACTGTTTATCACCCTGATAAATATTATATTAAATGAATATATCCCTTAGTCTATCTTCTGAAAGAAGGTCTATCTTGGCACTTTTATCTTACGAATGAATAAGAGGTGCCTCCACTTTTGTAGGTGGACCATTTGCTCTCTATTCACTCCTTTGCAGGCATGCAAAACTCAGCTTGCTTCCAAATCAACAAGCAGCAGATGAGGAACTATCTTCATACTACAGAAACGGGTTTGCACCTCGCAATGGATCTTCACCTTGGTTAAGAAGGTTTCTAGAGAAGCAAAAAAAAATGAGAACTGTGCTTCTTCTCATAGTTCTCTGTGGCGCTAGCATGGTGATTGGTGATGGTGTCCTTACCCCAGCAATCTCAGGTGGATACTTACTGCCAGAATAATCTATTTGATTGCCTCTCATGTTGAGAAAAAATTGACAGTAATCAACCTTTTCTATAAATTTATCATCCTTCATTCTGGTTGTTCTTTCTGGCAGTCCTCTCATCTATGTCTGGATTACAATTTCGAGCTACTGGTTTAGAGCACAGTAAGTACAAATCATATCTGTGACCTCATAGCTCTTTGAATCTTGATGCAAAAATATTGAAAACACAGCTGTTTGTTATGGGAGTACTCTTGGTTGCAAATTTCTAGCAGTATGTAAATTCGCTTGATAAATAGGAGTACAATAAATTTCTAAGACCCATACTTGTGTGCTCAATTTTTTCACAAACCACACATTTTAGAACCGTTATCATAAAACTATACAAATTTGCACATATTGTCATAGAACATTAGTGGATGAACTAAAATGCTTGCATTTTTTTTATGTATTTTTGTGTCTTTTATGAAGATCACCTTTTATCATTTATATATCTAGATTTTCTGGCATACTTTTTAGAATGGCCAGTTTATGTCAGAAGTTGATTCTGTTCTGTTTCACACGCTGTTTGTGTCCTATACAGGTTCTGTAGTTCTACTTTCGTGCATTGTGTTGGTTGGTTTATTTGCCTTGCAACACCGAGGTACTCAGAAGGTTGCATTCATGTTTGCACCAATTGTCATCATCTGGCTGCTTTCCATTGGAGGAATTGGTTTATACAACATTCTTCATTGGAACCCAAATATATATCAAGCTCTCTCTCCATATTACATGGTTAAGTTCTTTAGGAAGACAGGTAAAGATGGATGGATTGCTCTAGGAGGGATCCTTCTTTCTATGACAGGTTAGTTACTATCAGCCCTACAGTGCGGTGATGTTTCATGTTTGCCTTTCCCTTCCTTTTTTTTATTATTATAAGCTGGTTACTATTTAGGATTTTAATCACCAGGTCTGCTTTTCACTTTTCAGGCAGTGAAGCAATGTTTGCTGACCTTGGTCACTTTACGAGTGCATCTGTCAGGGTAAGCTGAACTAGTATGATCCTCTGTCCATTAGATTTTTTTTCTTGAATGATGCAGGAGAGTTTCTCATCATTTCATTAAGAAAGAAAAGGTACAACAAGCCATGTTTAGAGAAAAAACAGACCCAAGACAGATTAAACAAACTTGCCCTGAAAAACTGCATGACCACCTCACCACACTGGTGTCTAAACCCCTTTTATGTTCTGTAATTATATTATGTGCTGAAGTGTGTTAAGAGTAGTCGGGGGCCTATTGGGCCATAGCCCGTTAGGGTTAGTTAGTCGCTTGCTTAGGGGCCAAGTCAAACCTCTCTATATAATGAGAGATGTATCAATCTATAATCAAGTAAGAGAGAAGAGATTAGAAGGAAATCCCTTCTCTCTTGCCGGCCGTGGGCAGAGCCCCGCGGCCGGCGTTCCTAGCGCCCAAAACCCTAGCCTCCGTAACTCAGCCGCCGCCACCGCGTGAACAGTAACCACGGTACTGGAGCTCCGCGGTACTGTAGCACGGCAGCCAGCAATTGTCCTCGCCTTCCCTCTCAACCACGCAGCCCCAACGCCGTACATAACAAAAAGTGCTGTGTGTGATGAAGCAGACATGAAAATCAACTTATGTCTCCTTCTAAAAATAGCAGAAAAGTTATTGTACTAAACAAATTATACATGTAAAAGAATTTTATTTCATCATGCTCATTTTAAAAGTATATAACCTGCATATTTGAGACATATCAGAAACCCAAAAGAAGCCAGCCTAGTTGATTGGGGAATTCCTATTGGATTTTCTAATTGTCTAACTTGTCTGTAACTACAAGGATACAGCTTATGTTTGGTTGAAATATGCACCTTCTTCTGAAACAAAACATGTTTTAAGTGCACAGTTGTTTTCTCCTTGGTTCAGGTGGCCTTTATTACTGTCATGTATCCATGCCTTATACTACAATATATGGGTCATGCTGCATTTCTGTCGAAGAACACATTTCACATGCCGACAAGTTTTTATGATACTATCCCAGGTTTGTTCTCCTCCCTCACCCCAGCCCCTCCTTTTTTTCGTGGACACAGTGTAATTTAAGTTTGTAATGTCATGCAGAACCTGTGTTTTGGCCTGTATTTGTGGTTGCCACACTCGCTGCAGTTGTTGGTAGCCAAGCTGTTATTTCAGCAACATTCTCCATTGTGAAACAATGCCATGCTTTGGGATGTTTCCCACGAGTGAAGGTTGTTCACACATCAAGGTGGATCTATGGGCAGATATATATTCCAGAAATAAATTGGATCCTTATGGTTCTTTGTGTTGCTGTCACTATTGCATTTCGTGATACTACTCTTATCGGCAATGCCTATGGTAAGCTTTTAGCATTGATTCACAAGCATTGGGATCCTTCTTTTTTTTTTTTGAAAAAAAATAATCCAGCGTGCTCATGCACTGGTAGTCTAAGCACAGTAGTTTTTTCTTTCTGTGTTTCCAGGTATTGCCTGTATGACTGTTATGCTTGTCACTACATTCTTGATGGCATTGATAATAATCTTTGTTTGGCAAAGGAACATAATATTTGCCCTAGTTTTCCTGGTTTTCTTTGGATCCATTGAAGCGGTATATCTTTCATCATCTCTCATGAAGGTTCCTCAAGGAGGATGGGTGCCTCTTGTGCTAGCTTTCATATTCATGTCAGTCATGTACATCTGGCACTATGGGTTAAGGAGGAAGTACCAGTTTGACCTGCAGAATAAAGTATCAATGAGATCCATCTTATCTCTGGGTCCAAGCCTTGGCATAGTTCGGGTTCCTGGTATTGGATTGATTTACACAGAGCTGGTCACTGGTGTACCCTCCATCTTCTCACATTTTGTCACTAATCTCCCTGCCTTCCATGAAGTCCTAGTCTTCCTTTGTGTGAAGTCAGTGCCGGTGCCATATGTTTCACCAGATGAGCGATACCTTGTGGGTAGGATTGGACCTAAAGAATATCGGATGTACCGTTGCATTGTTAGATATGGTTACAAAGATGTGCAGAGAGATGATGACAATTTTGAAAACATGTTAGTTATGAGCATTGCAAAGTTTATTATGATGGAAGCCGAGGATGCTTCTTCTTCAGCAAGTTATGACATTGCTAATGAAGGAAGGATGGCGGTCATAACAACCACTGATGCCTCTGGCAGTCCATTGGCCATGAGGGATTTGAACGGCATAGCTGACTCCATGACTACGAGGAGCAGCAAATCAGAAAGCCTTCGAAGTTTGCAATCCTCTTATGAGCAAGAATCCCCAAGTGTAAGCCGGCGCCGCCGTGTTCGCTTTGAGGTCCCAGAGGAGGATGACATGGCTCAGCAAGTGAAAGAAGAACTCATGGCACTAGTGGAAGCGAAACATGCTGGGGTTGCATACATCATGGGTCATTCTTATATCAAAGCTAGGAGGAGCTCAAGTTTCCTGAAGAAGTTTGCTATTGATGTTGGGTACTCTTTCCTCCGGAAGAACTGCAGAGGTCCATCAGTCACACTGCACATTCCACACATTAGTCTGATAGAGGTCGGCATGATCTACTATGTTTAGCCCAATGCCCATTGTCTAAGTTCACATGTGGATACCCGGTTGGGACAAAGCTTGGGTGAGTTCTCGTTGGAACACACGGGCTCCTTTTTGCTCTCCTTCGCAGGTCAGAATTAACTTACAAACCGATTTAAACTAATGACCTTTCGTTTCTGTTTTCCCTTCAGTGCTATCTGCGGATTTTGATCTGGAGTTCAGGCTTGTGCTTTCTCGGCCAAGGATCCTCGCGTGCTTACGTTTCAGCTTGCAGAGAAGGCAGACTTCCCTTGTTAATATTTTTTTAGCTTAAATAAACCAGCAGAATGTTGACGGTGATGTTCCTCATTTGGCATATTTGCATGCATGCTCTGTAATTTTTTCTGCGAGCTATGTGATGGAAATATATGCATTCTCTTTATAAACTGGTCAGCGTTCTCTATCGTTGCAGTGTTTTCTTGCCCAGTTTTTCCGTGACAATTTTTTTATTTTCCCTTATTAATTCAATGGTACAATAATCCTGAACCCACATCTAGCCTATGCTGAACCCACATTTTAGCCTTTGCAAAAATACAACCGATCGCTTATATAAACCTTGGCCTGGCCACATGTTTTAAGATCATATGTAAAACCATATATTGGTTAACATATTGCCTTTTCAGTTTTCACTAATCGGGTTACAATTTCGTACAGTACGCTTCTGTTCTTACCAAAACAACTCAAGAAAACGATAAAAAGGAAACCATTTTATTTTGCTCTGTGCTTTATTGTGAACATGTCTTGCTGAGAAGGCTTCAACGGGCTCTACAACTCAACTGACAAAGGAAGGCTTCAACGGGCTCTACAACTTGACTGACAAACATATTTGAACTTCACACATGTAAATATGTACACAGGTTTGTTACTAGTACTACATTGGTATCATAACATAGCACATAGCAGGAGGCAAATGACTCAGGTTGAACTTGCAGCAACCAGTGTCTTGTTTAGCAGCTCGCGAAGCGCTCCAGGAGAGGTTACCGGCGGGCTGCACTTGAAGTCCTGACACACATGCGCCACCGCTGGTTTCCCCGGAGGGCTGCTCCGTACCATTTGCGCAATGTTTGCATTGTTGCCATCCCAGAATTCCATTTCTTCTGTGTTCCTAGGATCGATTTGGATCACCTGGTTCAACAAATAATGTGCCTAAAGTCACTATGATACAGCAGGAATAAAAAAAAATTCATAGAACTTTGAAGGGTGGTTAGATTTGAAGGAATAACATATATATTGAATTCATATATCAGATAGATGCAAAGTAGTCAAATAAACCGACTATGATAACCTACATAGTTCCCCAGTAACTTATTCGTTTGGACAGAGGGCTTGACCAGCAGCAACTTGTGCTGGCATTCATTCTAGCAGCAATGACCTTAGGTTTTATGTATATGGAAGAAAAAAGTGCAGCAATGATTATGATGCCCCAGGAACATGGTTAGCAGAACCAGTACACTACAAAACACAATTTGGCCACAGAATAATCTTCACTTACGGTTCTATTTGGATCATATAACGAAAACGTAGCTGCTACCATGTCCTGAAATTCTTCAGATCCTTTCTGCCCCACTAGCACAACCTGCTTCCTTGAAGGTACAGAGAGCATATCTGCTGCGCAACACATCAAAGGCAATGCTATGCTAAGTTGTCGTAACCTGGTCTCAAAGACTGCCTGCAAAGCAGAAAAGGAAAACAAAAACAAATATAAGCAAATATGCTGTTCAAAGGCATACTGCATGAAATAGGACTGGTTGCATGTAGAAGCTTTTACAATCTTCTAATTAAATGTAACCAGTCCTATTTCATGCAGTATGTCACTGGAAGACATGCTGTTCAAAGATTGTAAACTCTTGTGCGTTGAAGGTACAATCTTTTTCTTAAAGAAAAAGAGTTTACAATCTTTTTCTTAAAGAAAAAGAGTTTTAATATTGACGTCTTTTTCAATAGGATATCCAGGAAAAAATTAAATGTAAGCTCCCCATCCTATTATTGCCACATGTTACTTCCAGTGAAGAAGATCAATTTAAACTACAAAACAATGATGGATATGTAGTAGAACTAGTGTATGACATTCAGCTGATGCCGAAATGTAGTGATATGAACTAAGCATAAATAACCACATACCAAGAGATGTTCAACATTGCACTTGTAACCAGTAGATTTTGACGCATCAAACATACTGGTTAATCTGATCAAGTTGATTGCTGCAACTGAATTACCAGAAGGTTCTGCACCATCATAATCCTCTTTAACACACAAGAGAACAGAAGGGTCTTCTCCAGGAGTATTAAAATAGCCACCTCCTTGTTTATCCAAAAACAACTCATCCTACCAATGCCAAAAGTTATGACAAAGTATATGGATTAATTAAGAGTGAAGATAGTTTCCTCAAGAAAAATGAAGAGAGAAGATGCAGCACTGAAGTGTTAATGAATATAATTAACTTGCCTGAGTGACTTGCAGTTGGACAGCCCACAGAAACCACTCTATCTTTCCACCAAACTCATAGAGATCCAGCAAGCCACTGATTAGGAAAGCATAATCATCTAAAAATCCTGGTGCTTTTGATGGCCCATTGCGATAGCTATGATGCAGCCTCTTTGAGCTTTCATCATAGAGTTTTTCCTTTATAAAGTTAGCTGCATTTTCTGCAACTTCAAGATATTCAACTGGCTGCAAAAACATCCAAAAATATGAGAGTATCTAACTTGTCCAGAAAAAAAAGTGATCATAGCTATACTTGGAGTAAATAACGTTGTGATGTGGAGCATACGAAAACAATATATATCTCACACATTTTCCTCTCATAAACACGAGATGACAGCTTAAAAATGCATATATATCACAAGGGATAACTGGTACAGATATGGTGGACAGCATCATGGTATTGTAAATTATTATCATAACATATGTTAAGAGAAATACAACTGAAGCAAGCAAAATGAATACTGGAAGCCATGCTATATTGATTAGATCATCATGTAGTACTGTAAATGAATGATGGGATGGAGGAAGAATCAAAGCCTTACATTGCATCCAGTTACAGGGAAATTGAATATAGTCCCAGATGGTCCCAACTTCAGAATTTGTGAAGCCCTCGCGAAAGCAGATATTGCTAGCCCATTCCAGGAAACAATAACCTAAAAAGTAATTGTAGTTAGTCGATTGTAGCCTGGCTAGATTGTGATGTGATGGACATGTAAAAGAGAACCTTATCATCCAAATGAGGTCTTGGCCTTTTTGATCGGACATCAAACAACTTCTGCCGACAATCCCCCAGGATTCGAGAATATTCATCAAGAGATTTTCCACACTTTGATGCCATCGAAGAAGCTGGTTTTCTTTCTATCAGCACATTCTTACAACTGAACTCGTTGTGAGGATCGCTCATCCGTGAAAGATCACAATTGCCCGATGACTTAACATAGTAATGATTCTTGAATAGCTCTGCATTCTCCCCAAGTGTCTCTTCGATCTTTTCAAAATGCAGAAATTAAGCATAAAATAAGTTCTAAGTATATGAACACTGATATATTATACAGATATTCAATGATATGATAACTATCAATAAGCAGTTACCAACAAGGTTGTAGGACTGTCAAGCCTCGACCCCACCTTCCGGTCCCACTTGTTCACAATTTTATAAAGGTTTATGACTTTTTAGGTGGATTCAAAACATCAAACTTTAAAAACTCAGATTTTAGGAAAATGTGCAGTTCAGTTGAAATTGATGATTTGGTACGCCCTACTTGCTAGAGTTAATATAATGCAATGAAACATATAAACTTAAATAGACAATGGTGGACATAGTGGCATATGAATACAACAAGGTGTGAAGAGCTTCAATGTAGGCAAATAGAGTGGAGAACATTTTCAAAAGTGATCACATGTCCACATTATGTTAAAGTATATAAGAAGTCCGCATATATGTACCTCTTTACTGGTCCACACATAAAAAGCTCCCTCCTTTTTCCGTGGAGCACCATCATATTCTGCACTGTCAGCATCTTCTGCTGAGAAAATTTCACCTTCTTTTCCTATCATGTCTCTCCTCAAGTAATCTAGTATGTCACGTGCTACTATAGAATAATACTCGTCTCCCGTAATCAGAAATGTATCCAGGTACACATTTACTATCTGTCCCTGATCGTACAACATCTCCTCAAAATGTGGAACTGAAGATGCAGAGAGCATGTGAGAGGAGCATTCTGCAAAATCCAGAAATGAAATTTCTCCATGATATTGGAACAAACTTACCATGCCAGCACTCGTCCACACTATATCTGTGAAAACCACCACCTACGTGGTCATGAACTCCACCTCTTGCCATACAATCCAATGTGTGAGTCACCATCTTCTTTATGTTCAAGGCTTCACTCTCCTTCCCAGCCTCCATGTGTTTGCGAAATTTATAGAGCATTATATAATCTTCAACAGGTCTTGGGAACTTGGGAGCAGAGCCAAATCCACCAAATTTTGGATCGTACCTGCTCGCTAACTGCAACAACGTAAGATGAAAATCTATTAAGGAAAATAATAAAGGGTAAGTCCATGATTGTCAGGTTTTCCACAAACGACATTCTATAGGCAGCATTACGTTGACAACAGTTATAGTCATCCCAAAAATACAGTGCTATACATTGAAACATCATAATTTTATTATTGTTCTGGCTGATTCAAAGGTTTTTTTCTCAAACTATGCAGGAGAGCTGTGTGTCATTTCACTAAGATAGGAGAAACACTCGAAGGTTATTAATTGATGAAACAACTTCCATCATAAGATAATATTTGAATTTTGATTCTGGACCCATCCATACAGAAGAACAAAGAGCTGTGTGTCATTTCACTAAGATAGGAGAAACACTCAAAGGTTATTAATTGATGGAAACAACTTCCATCATAAGATAATATTCAAAATTTGATCCTGGACCCATCCAAACAAAAGAACAAAAACATGTTAGTAAACTCAAAGCATGTTGTTCAAGCATAACCACCCATAAAAGACATCTGCACACCAGATTTTTTTTTCCCCGAACATGCAGGAGAGGTGTGTATCTTTGTATTAAAAAAGAGATAAAGGGGTACAAACCCCAAAGGACACACACACACTTTTAGTTCTCACTTGTACACCAGATTACAGTTTCACCAAAATATTTTCATGCAAGAACAAGTTCGTACTTTGGTACTTGTCCACGTAGTCATTGAACCTTGACTGCAGAAGCAACTCCGGGAAGTTAGATGATATGGTTGGTCTAATGGATGGGAAGGATAACAAAGGCACATTAGATCTAGTTCACCCTCGCTAGGAAGCTCAGAACCTTTGTGATGTATCTCTGCTTAATGATTACATCAGTTGCAATAGTTTATATAGAGCCTGAGCTAACCAAATATTTACAACAAAACCAACTTGATGGGTTAAACTAAAAACAAGCAGCAAACTAGTGACAACTTGTTCAGACCGCTGGCTGCACCTTGAAAAGTTGCTGATAATAAGTCTTGCCCACAAATGTGTCCCTAATATAGAGACAAAGAACATCCATGGTACACAGTATGACTGCTCTCTGCAAGCCCCTCTTGTTTAAGCATATTAGCTAGCTAGTTAAGAAAAGCATGAGCACAAGAAAAAACTAAGAATCTAATTAAGTCTGGGTAAACTAGGAGCTAAGCTAACTATATCTGGTGCCTTAAATCAGGACCCAGGAACATTGTTGGAAAAGGACACATGTTAGCTATTGGGATCAGTTAATTTGCCTGTACCTTTTTTTTTGAATAGTCACAGACTCTGCTTTTCTTGAAAGCCATTATTCTTTTCTGAATATATCAGTACTTTGTGCAGAAGAATATCTTATTACAGTACCAAAAAAATATAAAATAGAGTACTTGTCAAACCTGTTCGACGCATTGATCAACAGATACAACTGCCAGATCATTTGGCACATCTTGAGAGCTAGCCTTAGCAGATAATGCATCCCTTAATTGTTCGATAACAAGATTTCCCGACCGCTCAAGCGCTTCACGTTTAGTTTCCCAGGCTTCCTTGACCTTCCTGAAGACAAGATATGCAGTAAACATTTAGTAGGCATGATGGGAATACCTTCTGAAATTAAGCACTTTAGCCGATACCTCAATACAGTCTTAAACCCTGGTCTTCCATAATTATCATCCGGTGGGAAGTACGTACCACCCATCAGCGGTTTCAAGTCAGGTGACAAAAAGACACTCAAAGGCCAACCACCACCACCATGCAGTGCCGATACATATGTCATATATACCTACATTATGTGAGGTTCATAGTAAAATAATAACCTATTGTGGCACCCAAAACAAACACACTCAGAAAACTTTTTGAGCTAACCACAAACAAGGGGAAAATAAACTGCAATTCAGCTAGATATGGAACTGATGCATGGGAACACTTAAAGAATATTACCTTATCAACATCTGGGCGCTCCTCACGGTCAACCTGTCAAAACTAATAATCAGAGTGAAAGCAGTATGGTCACATTGCA
>CM041634.1:59010875-59029826 GCA_023333625.1 Bothriochloa decipiens
TACACTTGAGGATAGAACATCAGAACAAATACTGAGCTAACCCAATGATACATTTGAGGACATAACGTTCAACGTTTCATTCAGAACAACTACTGAGCTAACCAAATGATAGCAGGAGAGAGTTCATACTCGAGAGGAAGATGGGGACGTCCCTGGCGCGAGCCTTCTGGAAAGCCTCGGCCCCCCAAGGGTACCAATCAACCTGCGCCAAGCAAAATCAATAGCTGCATAGAAGAGAATCCTATCCACGGAATCCAATTCAATTCAGTAATTCACAGGGAGAGGCGCTCGGGGAGCAGACGCAAACTCCTCACCGGGTTGTGCGCGTGCTGCAGCAGGTAAGGGCTGTGCTCGGCCGCGAGGCGGTTCGGCTTGCGGCCGCCGTGGGGCGCGGACGCGGACGACGACGACGACATGGAAGCGGAGGCGGCGACGAGAGCGCGGAGACGGAGAGGCGTGCTGTGGGTCGGCGAGGAGGATGCAGCGGCGGTAAGGCGGTGGCGGAGAAGAGTGGAGATCATTGGAATTGGAGGAGGGGTGAGGAGGGGGCCGAGAAGGTGGGAGAAGACCGGCGCGGAAGCGGCGGAGGACATGTGGGCGCAGCGCCCAGCGACACCTGCCTCCGCTCCGCTCGGCACACGCTGACGTCTGTGTGCGTGTCACTTCGTTCTTTTTTTTTTGGCCAGTTGGCCTTGTGGGCCATCCTTCTCCGTACAAAAATATAAACGGAATGAACGAACTTCAAAAGACCCTTGTTTTTTTCGACCGGGATTTCATCCGTTTTTACTAAGAAGAATAAAATTTAAAGATACAAAGGATCAAGCTAGTGATGATGGCAAGACGCCCACATCAAGAACCTGACCAAACGAATCGACCTAGCTACTGGATATCAAGTTATATGTTATATAATGACTAAACTTTGCAACACTAGCAACTGATGATACACATGGCTAGACATCCCCGACGATGAAGCGCACCCGCTTCTTCCTCCTGTGGAAGAAGACCTGCATTGCCTCTTCCGCTTGCGCCGATAGAGCCACCTGGAACGCCGCCTCATGAAACTCCTCGAATGTTACTTTATTGGGGCATTGCGTCTCGACCTTATACCCGAGCTTTCTCATAAGGACCGTCCTTGCCTGCACATCCAGCTTGTTGAGCTTGTTCGTGGCTTTCAGTTTCCATCAACACCGTTGCACGTTTCAGTCATCCAATCAAGCTTCTAGACATGCCTTCTAGTGCTACTATTTGGGTTAATCCATGAGAATGTCCTTTATCTACTTCTGTTATTCGTCGCTCTTGATTAGTTGGGTTGATCTTCATGTGGTGGCGGATACAGGGATTTCTATTTCTAGTAAGCATATCATTCCTTCTAGTGCTACTACGGAGTCCTTTTATGCGTGGCTTATCATATGTCTACTACCCACATAAGCGGATAAGCTTATCAGATCTCTTCAACGGCTTTACAAATTTTCTCCTCTTTTCTGCTGTTATTATCAGTTCTGAATTTTGATTACAGCACAACATAGGCATCCT
This sequence comes from Bothriochloa decipiens, assembly GCA_023333625.1. Taxonomy (NCBI): domain Eukaryota; kingdom Viridiplantae; phylum Streptophyta; class Magnoliopsida; order Poales; family Poaceae; genus Bothriochloa; species Bothriochloa decipiens. The sequence continues at coordinate 59,012,409 of CM041634.1, forward strand.
ATTCTACTGAATCCGGATTTTGCTATTGAGCTTTTTAAAATCATATTTGGCTTGTGATTTGAAATGATTTGCCCTCTTCTGAATCATTAGTATTTTTTTCGTGACAATTGCTAATAAAAATGAATATGTGTCTAGTGTATATATCCATGAGATTGTCAAGCATCACTGCTCCTTTATACCCTCTTAATGAAAAAAGGGTAAAGTCCTGGTCGTGAAAAAAAAAACTGCTCCTTTGTACCGGTACTGTATCTAATTGTATTTCAATCGCCATGCACATGCGTAGCCTCTGCATCTAATTGTATATTCCATCTTCCAATTCTAGATGGGAATCAAATCGATTTTTTTACATATAATGCACATATTTTGGCTGCACTGCTCGATAAAATCCAACAGAACTCTGAACACGAAGACTGAAGAAAACGCAAGACACAACAGGTTTGCCTGTTGCTGTTTCTTGAGATTCCTGAAAGGGAGGCTGAGCAGTGACAGCGAGTGAGAAAATCACCGGCCATTGCGTTTCGTCGCGTCGTCCAGCTCCCCAGGACGCAGGAAGCAGCGCTCGTTCTCTGTTGGTTGCAGATCCGGCCGGCGCCGGGCAACGGGCTTGGAAGACAGAGCATGTGGATCCGGGCGCCGGCCTGCTTGCACTACGGGCCTTTCGTCCCCGGCAAGGCCATGTCGGCGGCGTTGGTAGCGGCGGCGACGACCATGCTTCGTCCTTGGGTTGATGAGCCGGCGGGTCCCGATCGATCAGGACGTGAAGAGCTGGCTGCCGAGCGTGACGATGGCGGTGCCGTCGCCCATGACGGTGGTGAGGGTCATCTCCTTCTCCAGGATCCGGTCCAGCTCCGCGGCCACCAGCCGCATCCTGGGCCGCCGCCTCGCCGACGGGCTCAGGCACTGGAACGCCACGCCCACCACCTCCGCCATGCCCTCCGAGGTGAAGCTCCCTCCCAGCCTCTGGTCGATCAGCTCGTTCGAGCTGAAACGCGCCTCCATCTGAAATTCGTCAGTCAGTTAGTAGGCAAGATCACCATTTACCTGTCCAAATTCGGAAAGATCCTCTATTCACCCATTGAGCGAAAGAATCCTTGGATTCCGGCGGAATCAGCCCCGCAGCTTCCCTGCCGGTGATGAGCTCCAGAAGGAACACCCCAAAGCTGTACACGTCGCTGCTTTCAGAGAGCTGCGCTGATGAATGTACCCTGTAAACGAGCATTGCCAGAAATGCATGGTAAGAATTGAGGTCCAATGTACATTCAGAACAAGGAGTACATTTTCGTGCCAGAAATGCAGTATATGTTGAGGTCCAATGTACATTCAGAACAAGGAGTACATTTTCTTGGCAGGATGTACATTCAGACCTACTACTCACTCTGGGTCTTGAAAGACACCGCCGTTCGCCGCCGGAGCGGCGGCGCCATCGAACCCTCGCAGCAGCCTGTCGATCCCGGCGTCGGACACCTTGGCGATGAAGTTCTCGTCGACCAGGACATTGCTTGTCTTGAAGTCCCTGTGGATCAACGGCGGCGCCAGGCTGTGCAGGTGATTCAGACCTGCAGTTGAGAGTTCAGGCTTTCAGTTCCAGGCATGCAATGCAATGCGTCTCCTCCAGTGCACTGGTCATCGTTATGAACCAAAAGTGTAGTAAAAGGATGGCGTGACTTGGCAGTCTTTGTCACCTTTAGCTGCTCCAATGGCTATCGTCAGCCTCTGCTTGAACTCCAGCCTCGTCATCGACTCCCTGCCGGTGTCTGATAAACAGCACACGATGTTGATGCAACATCCAAGGAAAAGACACAGAAAGGTTACTGCTAGTCATTAGCTCAGCTCAGGTCATTACCGTACAAGTGGCCGCTGACACTGCCGTTGGGCAGGTACTCGAACACCAGCATCTGCAGACCGCCTTCTTGGCAGTAGCCGATCAGCGTCACCACGTTGCGGTGCCAGATCTCTGACAGCCTCTGAATCTGCATTTCATCAACAAACAAAGAGTTTCACGATGCAAGTTCTGATGAAGATGATGGTAGCAGTGCACAAGGTGCATTTGTGTTTGGTTATATACCTCGTCGGCGAAGTCCTGCCGCGGCGCCCCGGCGCGGCGCTTGATGGCGACGACGGTGCCGTCGAGCAGCAGGCCCTTGTAGACCAGGCCGAACCCCCCGGCTCCCACCAGGTTGGCCTCGGCGAAGCTGTTGGTGGCGTGCGCCAGCTCCTCCAGCGAGAACTGCCTGGCGCCGTGGAACTCCTGCGCCGACGAGGTCCGGCCGCACCGGCCCCACTCCGCTGCAGGCAGCCAGCCAGCCACCAATACAAGCGACACAAGTAAGCGACGGGCGGGCGATCGAAGAGCAGCACGGTCGGGTACTCGGGTGGGTCATTTCACGCACGTACCCAGACTGGGAGGAGGAGCCTCCGACGAGGAGCCGGTGTCGGAGCTCCGGTCACGGCGCCGCCGCCGCCTCACGAGCCACCATGCCACGGCGAGGGCGGCGGCCAGCAGCAGCACGGCGGCGCCGGCAGAAATGCCGGCTACCACCGGGGTTGGGAGTGCCATCCGGGCGGCGACCGAGGCATCGAACCTGCGTGCAGCCCACGATCGATCACCCAGCTCAGACCTCAGAGCAAGGCTGTCATCTATCTTACGGATCAAGCAAGGTCAACCGATCGACGAACCTGGGAACCAGCAAGGACCGCTATAGCTTCGGCATTCATCAATGAAGCGACGGAGCACTCTTCTCGGCTCGATCTCTTTTGCTGTCAGCGCTGCAGCTCGACGCCGTCGCCGGCGGCCAACGACGACCAGTCGACCACCGAAAGCTTTGCTCCTCGATCGGTGGCGGGCGAGCCCTCACGAGGTGTTTGTCCGTCCTGGCCGGTTCTTTAAAGGCAGCGAGAGAGCCGAAGGCGGCGTGCCGTTGGCGGTCAAGAACAGGAGCAGGGGACCGGAGCCAGACGACGCCGCTGGCCCAGGTCCAGGTATGGATGTGACGTGACGTGGTTGCCGCGGAAGCGAAACCCCACATGGCAAATTGCCAGATGCAGCATGGTTCAACTGCGACGCCATTTTTTTTTTCCCCTGGGACTTCTTCTCAGTCAGCGCAGTGTGTGTGTGAATGTGGAGCTGTAAAAACGGATCGGTGACTGCCTTTTTCGACGGTTCATTATTTCTTCGCAGACGTACTGTTGGTCGATCTTGTCCTAGCTAGCTATACTCGTGTGGGCATTGGGCAACATGGAAATTAATGGGATGAGAGATGATCAGGCTAATAAGCTTCCACGTTCCCCATCTCGATCAATCGATTGAAAGCAAGAACCGAAAATGAATCGTCTGAATTGGCTCGTTGACAGGAAAACGAGAACGACCGAATTGTTTCATGCCAAACTTTTCTCGACAACATTTCTCATCTCTGCTGTTGGTCAGAAATCAGAACTCAGAGATTTGGCAACTCAAGCAGGAGCAATTGATAATTGGCATCTTGGTCAATTACTAGGCTAGGCGGAGGCCAGGCCGGGCCCTCGTCTAGCCGGCGGTGGTGCCCGTGGCCGTGTCCAGTGTCGTCCTGCGATAGCTACTACTGCTAAGCGAGCAGACGGGCACTCCTCTCCTTCCCTCCCTCCAGGGTCCAGGCTCCAGCTGTTATTAGCTTGAGCTTTGCGAGATGGGGACCACATGGCTGCCTAGTGTAGGGCTCTCCTCCTTTGGCTGACTGATCATGAGTCCATGCATGATAGGCTGGAAAGCCGAGCAGTATGATGCGCTTGTCACCTAGCGTGCTCTCTCTCTCTCTCTCTCTCTTTCTCTCTCTGGTGTGGCGTAGGGCCCAGGAGGAGGAGGAGGCGATAGCCATGGACGTCCGAAAAGGAAGCCCAAGCACTCGCTTTCCGGGCACCCAAAAGCTCCCAGCGCTGTCACCGTACAAGGGACTGAAAACCTGTCTACAAAAATCTCCTTTTTTTCCCTCCTAATAGAAAGATCCCAGTTCAAGGAATTGACTGTAAGAGGGAGGCTGGATGTCATTCATGTTCATGGCTGCAGAAAGTGAGACTTGAGCAGAGGCCAGAGGAGCCACATCAGTTTGCAGAAGGAAATGCTACTACAGCACCTGCAGCTGAGTTGCACGTCATGTGCTGATGTGCTACGCAGCCAGCCATCATTCCACCAATGCGTGCTCAAAGCATAGTTCCATTACGCTGGCAAGCTGCAACATGCAGGACAGGATGAGTAGTTGCTTCCGAATGAGCACCTGTTATATATATTAAACTACTGCAAATTGGGCAGCTCGCGGCAAAAACAAGTGCGTTTGGCTGATCATGCAGATATCATACTACTACAGTAACATTCAGAGAAATTAGAATGTGCTGCTCTGCATTATCATCAAGTCACATGCTAACTAACTGCGGCCACAAGTGTATTGGCCACTGGGTGTTTTTTTAGAGTCTTTAAGAACTGGGGAGACACAAAGAGGTGTACTACATGACTGACTGACTGAGGCTGTGAAGCATGCTCATGCCCAAAACGAGGAGAAACTTTACAGGCATGTCGTCCTCTCTCTCTGTGATTTCTTCGTGCGTTCAACTTTGGAGTCCTCCAAGTTTCTGTGTGGTCAGCATCAGCATCACCACTAAACGCAGCCTGACAAGCAAGTCCCTGATTACATTGACAGGTTATATATATCCTCCAATGAATTCAGAGTTCGATTGGTTCCTGCTTCAGATTAAGAAACGTGCATTTAGTTCCCATGCGATTAGTTGATGCAAGAATCTGAATGATTTAGGAAACAATGTGCAATACAACTCTTTGCCGGCTAGCAGAAGCAAGTTGTTCAAATTCTAGTCCCATGAGAGCCGTAACTGTTGGCGCTAGGACCTAGCACCGTAGAGGCGAGCAACACTTGTTCGACCCTACCTCTCGAGACCTTCCTTGAACCAAGGATGGAGACGAGTCGAGATCTCTTCCCGCCCTCACATAGCACACACTCAAGCACCGGCGTTGGCCAACTGCCTGGACACAAATTGTGATGGCAAGAGCTACCTTTTCCATTTCATTGCATACATATATATACAGGTCTTCACCTACTCCAGGGTATAATGAGGTATGGCTGTCTACAGCCACCTACTATTCCTAGTACTATGCCTACATCAGCCCACTACCTGCCGATGTGTATCTACAGCAACTAGGAATGATCTATTGCCATGCCTTGCCGCACGTCCTGGCCTGAACAGTTGACCGACCACCTGCCTTTGGCCATGCCGAGTAAATAGAGAGGGGTGGCAGCAGATTATGTCTAACAATCTTCCCCTAATTTTGCTGCTAGCCCTTGACCTCAACCATGCCAATCTTCTGCCTCAGTTCCTGAGACGCCTGAGTGACTTGGCATGCCGCGGTGGCTGCCGTGATGTACTCCGCCTAGAAGGTCGACAGCGCCACCGTCTTCTGCTTCAGCGACTACCAGGCGAATGGCGCCGCCGAGTACGCCCAAGGTGCTCCGCCGCCCATCCACGTCGCCCGCCTTGTCCGCGTCGCCAAACCTCGTGAGCCCTTTCTCACCTTCACCGGACTTTCGCAGCGCCTTGCTGAACGCCGTCAGCCTCTTCTCCGCCGTCCAGTGATCCTGCCACGGATCCTCCGTGACCCGTTGTTCGACCGACAGCTTGAACCGCTCCTCCATCATCGTCGTTGGCATGGAGTTATAATCCGCCATGCCAGCCCGCTCCAGCAGCCTCTGCTGCCCCAGCGTGATGAAGTCCCTCCCCTGCTCCATCTCAATGCCGAGGTAGCAGGAGAGCGCGCCGAGATCGCTCGTCTCGAAACAAGCCGCCATCTCGCGTTTGAACGCGGCGATGTCCACCGCCCGCGCCCCCCGTGTATACCCCGACGATGTCCAGTTCCTTCCCCCGTCGTCGAGTGTACAAGGCATGCTCCTCCCGCACCGCCTACCATCACTCCGTGTCACGCTCCGCGACTGTGAACGTGTCCAGCACCTCCGCCGGTGTTCCCCGAGGTTGGGTTGTTCGAAACGAAGTAACCTCCGTCGTCGACCCCCCGGCCCCTCGATCGAGGCTCCTTGCCCCGTGGTCGAGGCCCCCCGTCCTGGGGTCGAGCCCTCTCGTCCCGGGATTGAAGCCCCCGCCTTGTCCGTCTGCCTGCTGTCGAGGCCTCCCGCCTTGCGATTGAGGCCGCCCGACCCGCAGTCGCGGCATCCCGCGCCTCCGCGGTCGAGGCCTCCCGCGCCTCCGTGCTTGAGGCCGTCGAGGCTGCCCGTTCCTCCGCGATCGAGGCCGCCTGGCTTGCTGTGGGGGCTGCTCGTCTCACGGTCGAGCCTTCCGCTCTCGAAGTCGAGGCCCCCCGCGATCGAGCCCCTCCGGCCTGTGGTCAAGTCAGCTCGATCCGGTGTCGAGGCTGGCCGACCCACGACTGGGCTCGAGGCCGCCCGACTAGGAGTCTCGTTCGAGGCCCTTGTGATTAGAGTCGAGGCCCCCCGTGCCTCCCGCGAGTCCTCCTGACTCTTGTCCGCAGTTGAGGCCGCTCCCGTGGTGGAGTCACATGGTCCAGCTGTGAAGGCGTGTCGACCCAAGGTCGAGCCCCCCGCGATTCTTCGAGCTGCAGTCGGGTCCTGGCGCCCCGCGATCGTGGCCCACCGGTCTAAACTCGACACCCTAGTTTCGCGGTCAAGACCGCACGTGCTGTGGTCGAGGCCTCCCCGTGCTGTCGAGCCCTCTGCGATCGGGGCTGTGGCCTCCGCGTTCGGGGTCGAGACCCCCCGCGCGGTCGAGCCCCTCGCTCCCGCGGTCGAGGCTCCTACGCCACACCCGTGGTCGAGGCGGTCTCCCGACTCGAAACCTCGTGACGCGTGGTTAAGACCTCCCGATGGGCGGTCGAGGCCTTTGGCCCCCCGGTCGAGGCACCTGCTGTCGGGTCGAGTCCTCCCCGGGCTTCGCTCGAGGCCTCCTGTCTCGAGGCCCCGCTGCACGGATTGTAGTCGTGTGCCAGGGCCCCTGCTCCGGGCAGACTAGGTGGCACCTCCGCCCTGGCCGCCGCAGGCTCATCCGTCTTCCCCACCGCAGATTCTACCAACGAAGCCCCGCGTTCTGCGATGGAAGCTCTGCACCCCTTAAGGCTGCACCGGCCTTCTGACGAAGCGTCGCATCCTTCCAGGCCGCCCTAGCCTGCGGACGAAATCCCGCGATCCGTGAGACCACCTTGGCTTTCAGTCGCAGCGCTGCGACCCTTGGTCCCGGCCGTCAGGATCGCCTGACGCGGGGTCGAGTCTTTCGCGGTCTGGATCGAGACCTTCCGCGCTTCACTCGAGCTCGCCGCAAACTCCTCTGCCGCTGCTTCCCCGGCCACCGGTGCTCCGCCGGCCTCGCCGCCACCGGAAACAGAGCAAAGAACGGGCGAGCCTTTCACGGCTGGGCTTGGCGGCGGCTCCGCCTCCGCAGCCGTGGGCTCGTTCCCTGCCACCAGCTCCTCCATGGCCTTGCCACCACTGAGAACAGAGGAGGGAGCAAGCGAGCCTTCCGCGGCTAGGCTTGACGGCTCCCCCGCCTCTGCAGCCGCGGACTCTTCCCCGCCCCTAACCTGTCCCATGCCGCCTCATTGAAGATGACTTCCCAGGACACTACCACCTGCTCCAGCACGTTGACTGCGCCAAGATGGGCCTGCGCGCGCGACTCATCGAGATGGACAGCCTGTGGCGCAGTCCCCTGCTCCGCCCCTTTCTCCTCCGCTTCATGGCTCTCCAGCGCACAGTACACTCCCATCAAGAGCGCCTGCTCGTCGTCGCTGTCATCCTAAGCTAGACGGGCCTCCTCCTTCTCTGGCTTCTTCTCCGGGCACATCTCTGGGCACTCCCGTGCCCAGTGCCCTATCTTCCCGCAATGCCGGCACGTGTTCGGGTCGATGTTGTGCTTCTTGCCTTGCGACGCCTTTCCGCGCCGCTTGTCGCCATGGCCACCACCGCGGCCGAACGAGCCTACCCCGGACCGCTGCTGCTTCATGCGCGCAGTCCACTCCTCCTCAGTCAGCAGTAGCTCGCTGCTGTCCTCCCGCTCCGGCGATGCTGCACCGCGACTCTCCACAACCCGCAGCCTCCCTGCCACATCCTCGAGGGACAAAGTGGAAATATCCAGCATTGTCTCGGTGGACATGGCGAGCTGCGAGTATTTGGGAGGCACCATATAGAGCAACTTGCTGACGAGATCCTCGTCCTCCAACGGCTTGCCATAGGTGGACAGCTGGCTGGCCAACGACTGGAGACGCAGCATGAAGTCCTCCACCGTCTCCCCGGACTTGAACCGGATGTCGTTGAACTCCCGGTGAAGCTGCTGCACCTTCGCATGCTTGGCTCGATCCGAGCCGACACGGAACGAGGCCAGCATCTCCCAGGCCTCGTTCGTCGTGTCCTTCTGGCCGAGCACCTCATGGAACTCGTCAGGCGTGGAAGCCATGAGCGCCTCCATGACGCCCACCTCCGCATCCTCACCGGCGTTCCCAGTCTCGACGGCCACCCACCACCTCCTGGCGCGGAACTTCTATTTCATCTGGACAGCCCACTCCTCGTAGTTGGTGCTTGTGAGCATTGGCCAGGAGTTGGTCCCGCCATACTCTTTGACCACGCGCACCTCTACCTGCTGCGGCTGCGCCACTGACTGGAGTTGCCCCTCAACGCCCGCATCCTGCAGAACCGCGTCCGCCATCGTCGGCCGTTGGGCCTAGCAATGATGTGCGGTTCCGATACCACGGAGTTGGCGCTAGGACCTAGCACCGTAAAGACGAGCAGCATCTGCTCGACCCTACCCCTCGAGACCTTCCTTGAACCAAGGATGGAGACGAGTCGAGCTCTCTTCCCGCCCTCATACAGCACACACTCAAGCACCGGCGTTGGCCAACTGTCTGGACACAAATTGTGATGGCAAGAGCTACCTTTTTCATTTCATTGCATACATATATATACATGTCTCTACCTACTCCAGGGTACAATGAGGTATGGCTGTCTGCAGCCACCTACTATTCTTATATTATGCCTACATCAGCCCACTACCTGCCGATGTGTATCTGCAACAACCAGGAATGATCCATTGCCATGCCCTGCCGCACGTCCTGGCCTGAGCAGTTGACCGACTACCTGCCTTTGGCCATGCCAAGTAAATAGAGAGGGGTGGCAACAGATTATGTCTAACAGTAACAGCAATAAGAAGGGGTCCAGTCAGATACGCTCCCTCCGAGATCCAAATCTGGATCCAATAGAGTATCAGATTTGCTCGCGCATACACACACACGCCAGATAGAAAATTGGAGGACATCTGAAACATATTTTTTTAATTCCAAATCTATCGTCTCTAGTAAATCAAGAGTCTTTCATTCTGCAGAAAGTACTTTTGATCTGAACTTCTGGATGCTGTTATTACAAAACAAAAACAATGTGGTTGTCTGGATCATAATGACTGTTTAGGTTCGGTTGTTCAACAGCCCGAAGAGAACTGTGATCAAATCCATTTGTTGTCCAGAAAAATTCTGGCCAGACTTAATTGTCTCTGACAGCATATACTATATTAGTATTATACCATTACATGCTTGCATGAATAAAACACCTGCACTGAACCTGGACTGCATTTGGACATGATCTAAGATGCAAAGTTCAGCTGTTTTGCTGGTAATAGTATATATCAAGAGAAACATGTTCAGGGTGCATGCCAGAGTTACTCCACAAGAGCCAAGGGAACCAAATTAAAGAAGTAAACGGCACATGCTTGGTGTCCTTCTGTAGATGAGAATCCAATGACTGTCACAATACCAAGTGTTCATCAGAACAGGCCAACTTCCAGCCTGGAGAAACCAGAAGTATGAGATGAGAAATCCTCGCTCTTATCAGATCCATATACAGATATATACTAGATATCCATATACAGATATATACAAGCTAGGGATCCAAAACCAGTAACAGAAATCCTGCAGAAGCAACTCTAATGGCAGCTGTACTTTCTGGGTCTGGGGAGTGTTAGAAGTATGCGTAGCTTCGAATTCTATATACTTGGATAATGGGAATCAAGATTCTAGTGAGCTGAAGTCAGTTTCTTGTATTTATTGAACCTGATGAAGACTGTCCAAAGTTCAGTGCATCAGCCTGACCTTCTACATTGTTGAGGCCTTGTTTAGTTTCCCAAATTCACTTCCGAATTTACTATGTAGAATTCTTATTCCCCATCACATTAAAATGTCGGCACATGCATAAAGTACTAAATATAGACGAAATCAAAAATTAATTGCACAGTTTTATTGTACTTTGTGAGACGAATATTTTAAGCCTAATTTTTTAAAATTTAGATAATTTTTACCAAATACAAATAAAATATTACAATACGCTGATTTAACACGTGCGACCGTGGATTCGGGTAACTAAACAAGGCCTGAATCTTGTGATGCTTGCAGAATCAGTAGAAGCTGCTAGCTGACAGACAAGACATCATAGAAAACAGACTGTCGTCAGCGTACCATTGGCACAGTAAGATAATTTGAATTCTTTATGCCATCGACAGTGAAAGCTGAAAGCCGACAAGAACGTAAAGGATCACGAGTTAGTACACAAGATTATCTTAATGATTTCTGTAATATAAACCTTAATGGCTCAAATCTTCAGTAAGTCTAGGCTTACATGATTTGTACTTCAACTGCTTTCCTCTTAAATGAAAAACATGCGAAGGCACCGACGCAAAAAAAAGCTACAAGTTCCTTAAGGTAGTGATGAATGTTATGCAGAGGTTGGCTGAGAAACCAAAAGTTTCCAAGGATTCACAAGAACCAAACAGCATTGATGCGGCGGCTCCCTTGGAACAGGAGTAGGGGAGAAAAGACAGGGATGAATGATAGCGAATGGAGAGCTTGTAGAGCCGGCCGGCATGATTGCCAGCAAAGGTACGGTGTGCAGAGCGGAGCGAGGTCACCAACCGATCTGCATGGCATGGACGCTGTTCTTCTGTAACTGCCAGCCCGTTCACCACATGCATGGTTTGCAATAGGGTTAATGGTCCTGTGTGTTTCTGATCCCTGCATCTCCACGCCTCTCAAGTTTTCTGGCCCCTCCGCCCATGATTTGCAAGCATGAGAACGAGATCTGCACTGAACAGAAATGTACTGCCTTGTGGCAAAGATATCTTTCACATTTGACTTTAGTGATCTTGAATGCATATCTTTGACCACTATTCAGTGATCTATTGATGAAGCCGTAGTTTTCAAGGTTTGATCAAATCTTTGTGGTAAACCACATGTTTTATTTATGACGGGAGTAAATAGTACTACGAGTGCAAGAATCAAGATTGAAGCGACAAGACACCAAAAACTCCCTTCTGCCTCCTGTTGTCTTGTGCCTTCCTGCTGCATCTGAATTCTGAAGTTTTCTGCGTGACCAGACTCCCATTGCCATCGACGTGCAGACAGCAGGCACAGATGCATTGCTCCCTTGCGAGCTGCAGGATTGATCCAACACTCCAACAGTGGTGACCGGCTGCCGCTGCAGCAGGATCCGGTACCTGGCTCCTCGACACTGGTATCTGCTGTCTGCGTCCATGTCTCATCATGGACGCATACTACCAGCGCACGGCCTGGTGGTGCCAGCCGTATCGTATGCCCGTATGGGGTGCCGACGTGCAGTTTGGCTCGAGGGATGCACGATCACACCACATTGTATGCGTGCTACAGTGCAACTGTACGATGGTCAAAACGATGGCCTGACGCAGCATCGTATGAATTGAATTGATCATTTGGGTACTATCGAGTAGCTGCGGCTTCCAACGTGTCAAGTCACATGGATGCATTGTACTAGTATTGGCTGCCTCTCTAAAAAAAGATGGTAATTCCATGTTTGGATTGGGTCAAAGTTTCTTAATGTTAACTATATTTATAGAAAATATTATATTAATATTTATGACTCTAAATAGAAATGCTATGAAAATATATCTCATAATTAATTTAATCATGCTTATTTGGTATCATAAATGTTAATACTCTTTGTAGGTTTGAATAAATTTAAAAATATTTGACGTCTCAGATAACGACAATTACATCTTTGTTTTTGACAGAGGGCGTAATTCTGAACTGATGCATACCAACACGATAGTCAGCATTTTGATGAGGGTGATATAGGCAAGCAACCATGTGCACAACAGCACTCATCGAGATAGGAAGAACAAAGAAACAAGACCGGAATAACTTGGCAAGCTACATAAGTACATAATCAAACTGAGAAGTAGATCATTATCAATATTTACCATTATTGCAAAGCTAGCATAAATCTGTCTTCCACCTTAGCAGGGATTTAGGGCCAACTGAAAATTACTTGACGAGACACAATTTTCAGAAGAACAGCAAATATACAGTATATATAGTATTTGAGAACAGAAGAACCAGCAGTTTGCCATTAGTCTATCTTCAATATTTGGTGTCCTGTTGGGTGCTTAATGCATTTCTGGAGAAACTACCGTAGCGGATATAGATCTAAGTAGACATTTGTGTCCTTAGCCATGATCAGTAGAAGAATCTTGAAATAGATCAAAGATCACTTCCGGGTAACATCATGGTGGACATAGTCCAGTAGGATCTCCTTGTGGAACATGTAGATCTGACGGAAAACTGGCATGACCAGAAGAGAAGTGGCAATGGAATTTTTTGACGTGAAAAGCAGAGCTGGGATCATGACATATGTAGCTCCTCTAGCTAGCTCAGTTGCCCTCACTTTCAAGCTTTCATGTGTCAATGGACGTGTCTGGTTTGGTGATAGTTGCTTCTAATGGGCTGAATGCTGTCACCTTTGTGGAGGCACTTTCCGGTGTTTTCAGTTCATCAGATTGGGCCGTATCAGCAAATTATCTGAGGCAGTGTAGAAGAGATTTTAAGGTATAGAAAAAACATTGAATTTGCACTAGCTTAACCAATGACTAGTGGAAAGTCAGAACAAACTATCAGAGGCATAAATGCTATAAAATGCACAATAGGATCCACCTGCATCTGCTGCACGGAAGATCCATTGGATGCTCCAGCAGAAAACCAGCGAGGGAATACTTGTGTGCCACTGAGTCGCGAAGTTCGCTCATACCCCAGAATCTGTTTGAATACTCAAAAGATGAAATGGCACAAGAATGTACATTAATAGGAGCACAACCAATGCTACATTGCTGAGAAAGATGGGATCAGAAGTACATAAACACAACAAGTTCATTAAGAGGGCACAAACTGAACTTATTAAGAGTTAGGTACATACAGAATAAGCCACAAACCATGCATTAATAATCCAACTCTCCATGCCAATAATACAAATATTATGTTCCAAATTTTCAACATATTGCAACAGTATTTGTCATCATCGATATAGTGATGCCACTTCTTTTTCCAGTCTACGCGATTACTTATTCGTTGATGGTCAAAGTTTAAAACAGAATTGACAAACAAGTGTTCTTCCATTCATCTAGGAAAGGAGCAATAGCTCACTCGGCTAGGTGATCAAATGTGGCACTACACCTAGCCATCCAAGTTCGAATCCCATCAGAAACGAATTTGGGTGTCTATTTTCTTCTTATTAAAAAGCCACCTAGCTCCTTCTAGGTTGGTCGATTTTTTTTCTTCCATTCATCTATCTAGCAAACTCTACAACTGCCCCCCAAAACGCAAGCAACCATAGATTCGATCTACACAGACACATTGCATGAGAAAAAAATGTATATCCGGAGCAAGGAAATGGGCGAGGAGAGGGAAGGCGAATGCGAACCTTGGGGAGGTCGAGAAGGGAGCAGGCCGATGTTTGACGCTGCGACGGAACGGGGTGGCGGCCGGGTTCTGAAGGAGAGTGGAGAGCGCGCGGATAGACCGGGCGCCGTACAGCGGCGAAGGCGCGGCCGCATCGGCGCGTGAGAGGGCATGTGCTAGGGCTTTGGATCGGGTCAGCACTCGCGACGCCATTCTCGCCGTATCCCCCGCCGCACCGGAGGAGAAAACTGCAGCGACAAGGGGAACTTTTTTTTTTGAAAGCAGCGAAAAAGGGATCTGGGAAAGAAAAGAAGGTGACCGACGATGCGGTACGAGAACATATGCCTTGGCCCAGTAAGGAATACGGCTCAGGTATGGTCTGGGCCAGCAAATGTGGTGCAGTAGAGTTCAGCATTCGAGCCACGAAGCCTTTGAATTGACCGACAAGTCAAAATCTTTTTAAAAGACCCTTATTTCTCAAAAAAAAAACAGAACCCTTCAATCGGCGTGAGCTGCCGCGTCGGCGATAGGCGAGCGAGAAAATCAAGTCAGAGTAGCGATAGTGATCATGTCTATCCGGGCCCTCGGTTCTCTCCTCGGCCGGCGGTTCTCGCCACGTAGGATATCCCGCGTGCGGATGCAGGCGTAGAAGGAAACCCTAGGATTGGCTTCAAGGGATCTTGACGTCATTGACAGCTCTGCCGGCGCCTTAGCCGCTGTGGGTGGAATAGTTGCATTAATCGGAATTCTGTAATCTAATGGAGATGAATCATCTCTTGAGGTGAGCGGGAAGGAGATCACGAACGTCGTGACTGACATGAAGAGGCCCCCTGTTGATGATCCAGCTATTAGAGAAAAGCTCATGTGCGAAGATGGCAAGGTTGCTTGGGGTTACTACCTTTTGATTACATCTGCTTTCTAATGCGGCATCCTGAGGTTGTTGAACATGATGATATGATTCAAAGAATATATCCTAGGGGCCCCACTATCAAGCTGGAGAATGTGAAGACAGAGGAACAGAAGGTTAATGAGCCAGCAATGAAGCGAGGTTTGAGGAATGGATGAAACATTTCGGGAGGACATACAAGAACAAGGAGGAGAAAGCTATGAGATATGAAATATTTAAGGCGTGCGCAATCTGATGTGACAAGACTAATGCATCAACCCGGTCCAAGGGCAGTGCCCGTTTTGTCCCAAAGAACCTTGCTAAGCCGATTGCCGAAGAGAAGTATGGTCCTTGTCGTCAAAGGGATGACTCTTACTGGGAGGAGTACTTCAACAAAATCAGTCGTATGTAAGCTGAAGGGATGATAGAAGGCTATCCAATAACGGTTGACGCTGATCAAAAGGTGGGGTGGGCTCACACTGTGAAGCAGTGGTACAAGGTATTATAAGCAAAGAAGATAGGAGTAAACGCCGCAAGGAAGCCTGAACGAACTGCGGACACAAGAAAGACCAAAGGGGTTGAGCATGGATTTGGTGGCCGCTGTGGTGGCCAAGGATAAAGAAGGCAACTAACCAAGGGCATCGGCGCTAGCTGCGGAGGGATGCACTGACATAGAAATTGCTGAGGTGGTGACGTGGGATGATACTAGATAGATTCCATGATCATTTTACCGTTCAGGAATACCAATTTTGTGTGCTGCTAAAAAAATAACTAGACTAGCCTAAAAACAACACTCTAATTGTACATGTTGCTCATATCGTACACGGCGACGAAGCCAGGGGGCTACAGCCATGATTTTTATGGAGCCCGCGCTAAGCCCCCGTGCCACCATGAGGACGAGGAAGAAGGAAAGGAGGGGCTAGAGAAAGAAGAAGGGGAAGTTAGCCTCGCCTAACACCATTTCTGGCTTCGTCGCTGATTGTACATGTTGTTGAGGTAACAACGCAACAATTATGATGAGCAACATATCTAGTTGTTTTTTTAAGGCTAGCTTTGTTGTTTTTTAGGCTATATATCTAAACTTATATCTAGATGATGGGTTCAGGTAACCACGCAACGATTGTACAACCTGATGCAATACACCGACATTTTCCAGTAAAGTTATAATCTCCTCAAATAACATGTGGTTGGTTTTTCTTGAGAAGTGATATATTCTGCTAGCTAGGTGTAAAAAAAATGCTCCATAAAAGAAGGAATAGCATCAATTGCAGTTTACCTCCACGTATAAAAAGTCAATTTAACACGATCGTCACACACGTACCTCAGAAATGGGGAAAAAGGCAGATAGGGTGGTTACGACCGCTTAAATCACCTCCATTATTTTTTTAGGAATAGGCATATTCTACCGACATTCATAGCTAGTAGTGACTTAGTGTACCAAATTAAGGGGCCCTTTATTCTTTGAGTCTCATCTTAGGCTTTGGAAATCCATTGTTTAATCAATTATATATATTGATTAGTACTTAATCCTGCCGATTTATTCTGACCTCGTCGTGTACGTGCAAATAGATATGCTCGTTCTTTTCACGTTGACACGTCGAGAGTGCAAAGTAGGGCATTAAAGAAATAATGGGGGTTTTGCACCAATGGTAACCAAAATAATGTGCTAATCAATGCATAATGTTTGATGCCCACTCATCAAGAATTTGTTCTTCTTGTAATACTGCATTCAGAAAAAAATGGAAAACAACTAGAATCGATTCAGTCCTTGGAGCAACTCCAACCCAAGTCCCTACTTAGGCTCCTACCCTAAAATTTAGGAGTTTGGACAAAAAAAACCAACTCCAGTGGAGCCCCTACTTAGGCTCCTATAACACCCCAAAATTTGTATTTTGGGTTGTTATTAGAGAGCGCTAAATATAATATGTTTTTCTATAGTTTTTTAGAAAATAATTGAATGGGTTTTGTTAGTATGACGCTTGCGTGTTGCTTGTGCTTTGTGTTTTTAGTGTGCTAGGTTATCAAAAACGTGATTAGACGTCGATCGATCCTTCCCGGGAATTTTCTAGACTTTTTCGGTGTATTTTCCTATTTATCCAAGAGCTTTTCTAATTTTTGGACGCTCTAAAATATCCTTCCCATGAGCTAAAAATATTTTATTTGGATTCATCATGTCTCAATCTACCTTTGGGTATTTTTTCATAATTTTTGGAGTTAAGAAAATATTTTTCAGGGCTTTAAAATGATTTCAGCTTTTTCTAGAATTATTTTCGCACTAAAAATGCTTTCTTATAATTCCTGAAATTAATAAAAATATCTGATTTTCTCCTAGATCCAAACCCTAGGCATATATATATGCCGACATAGCCCTTGACGCGTTGGTTCCAGATCTAAAAACCCCATCCCGAGCCGTCACTCGTAGCTCCCGGAATCGATCGTCGAAGTTCCTCGGCTAGGGTTCCGGCGAACGTTCGGCGAGCTTTTTTGGCCATCTCGTCCGTCACCGGCAAAAACCATCACACCAGAAGGTAGTCCTCTTCGTCCTCTACATCGGCACGCCTTTTGTTGCGAAAATTCGTGTTCGTTTCATCGAATCTCTAACATATCTCTCTTTTCCAGCGAGGTCACCCATGGACGGAATCACCCCCTTCGTTTCCGGCCACCACGGCCTCAGGCGCAGTGTAACACTCTGGTGTTAAGCAAGCATAATCATTTGCATTCTTAAGCATAAGCATCATTATGCATAGCATTAATGAAAAGAGTGATTGTCATTTCATGTTCATGCTTGTTTATT
>CM041634.1:59069130-59085323 GCA_023333625.1 Bothriochloa decipiens
CATGCCAGTGCACGGACAAGTCGCCCACTGGTCGGGCGACATGGCCCTCTTCGCCCTTCCAACGGGCGACTGGTGGCCTATTCCTGCAATTTTTAAAAAATGGAGACTAATTTTGTAATTTTTTTAAAAAATAAATTTATTAATAAAAAAAGTTCGGCGATCTGCAAGACTGGAAGTTGCGCTTGCACACGGGGGCAAATTTTGGCTCAGGATCTGCAAGTCCCGTCGTCCCCAAATTTTCGGATTGCATGCGCGATGGGCTCATTGGCCTGGCCATGCGCCCCTGCGCTCGATCTCTGACGCGTGGCGAGGAAACAAATCAACGCTCGCGGTCGCGGGAGAGGTGGCTCGTACAAAGCCTCGCGGACGCAGGCTCTTGCTGGCAATGCTATTGTCCGCGGCTCGTCTCGCAGCACCACGCTGAGTGCCTGAGGTTTCTAGCCGAGACGCGAGGCGGTTGCCGAGCCGATACGGGAGTCGCGACATACAGAGTCCCTGCGAGGTCACTTAAGTTCTTTGCCGCGACGGCGGCGCGTCCTGCTTCCTGCTACCACGAGGCCATGGACGACGGCAGCGCGGCGTCCTGCTTCCTGCGACAGTGCGTGCGACGTCGACGAGGCCATGGACGGCGTCGGCACGCCTCTTCCGCAAGGGCGCGTACTCCAGCTTCCTGAGAGGACGCCAAGGCCATGGGACGACGTCGGCAAGACCTCCTCCGCAAGGGCGCGTATACTCCTGTGTCCTGCGGGCGGCCAACGCCATGGGCGACGACGTCGGCACGAGCTCCTCCGTGCATCCCAAATTCCCAACGAGCTGCACGAGCCCGCCGTCGCCTCCGCCGTGGGCCACCGCCTCCACACATATAAGCGTCGGTCGGTTAGCCCTGTACGCGACGAGCCGAGGGGAGCCAACCCTTTGATTACAACCGGTGACATATACGCGGCGGCCATCAGCCGGGGGCGCGCACCCGAGACGGAATGAGCCCATCGCTCACGCATTTTTTTTTCCCCAAATTTTCGTGCAAGCTTTGGAAACAAAGAACTACACAATCTTTGAGCGCAATCGCTCTACGCGCCAGCTGGTTCGAAGGAAAGGAGAATGCGAATCCTTTCAGACACGAACTACAGGCAGCGGATGTCCGCGATTGGACAGCAAGTAGACAGCCTCTCTGATACTCGGCCGTTGATGGCGATCCGGCCGGACGCACAAGAGCCCGACGACCAGCACACGCTCCATCTGCCATTCATCGAAGTCGCCTTTCAGACGCCCGTCCGCCTCCTGGAGGACCGTGCCCTTGTCGTAAGAATCCCTGACAACGTCGATGAGGGCCCTCGGGCGTCCCAGTTCTTCCCGCATTGTGGCCAGATCCTTTCCGGTGGCGACCTCCAGCAGCAGCACCCCGAAGCTGTACATGTCCGACGCCACGGTCGCCGTGCTGTTGCTGATGCATACGGGGTCTATGTAGTCGGTGCTCCCTATCATGTCCGTGCCTCTGAGGTAGCCCTGCCTGGGGACCTGCCTCACCAGCCCAAAGTCGCCGAGCTTGGCTAATTCGAAGTCATGATTCAGCATCACGTTGCTAGGCTTGATGTCGCGGTGCAGGATGGGGCCGTCGGGGCAGCCGGTGTGGAGGTACTCAATGGCGTACCGATGCCAAGCACGATCTTGTATCTCTCCGCCCATGTCAGTAGCCTGTCAGGTTTGTGGAGGTACCTGTCGACGCTCCTGTTAGCCATCAACTCGTACACGAGCAGCAGGTGCTCACCGCCGTCCTCACACCAGCCGACGAGCTTCACCAGGTTCCGGTGGTGCAGCTGGCCCAGGGTCATGATCTCGGTGATGTAGTCCCTCCTGGTTCGCTCCGACTGCATCTTCAGCTTCTTCACTGCCACCGAGAGCTGCCCCGGCAAGTCACCACGATACACTTCCCCAAAGGCTCCCTCGCCGAGCTTCCTGTCGCTTGAGAAGCCATCGGTCGCAGTAGAAAGCTCTTGGTACAAGAATTCTCTTGCAACTGAAATTTCACACAAATCAAAAGGCAGCAAGAGACACGCTGGGTCTTGGACTCTTGGTTAAATCCAACTCCTTTTTCTGTTTAAGAAATTGAAGAGGGAAAAAAATTATGTTTACCTGGCAACGAGATCCCCGTTGTATTCTAATTTCCTTGGTATACAGCAGACAAATATCTGCGCATACAAATGTAACAAAGCAGAGCAGCTGCCAATAAAAGGGCCAACAATGCAGCTTGGACGATTATACATATCCGCAATAGTAATCTGGTCTTGCAAGGCGGATCTGTCAGCGGAACATCATCTATAGTGGTATTAGAAGGCGAAGGTTAGTTTAGGGGAGTCTCGCCGCTCATGGTTGAATTAAAGAAATCAAACGCTGGTTAGTGGTTACTGTTAAGTCACCACTTGACCATGACCAAAATCAAATATTCAGAGTTCCAAACTATATATATATATATATTATATATATATGGCCCTTTAATTTTGGTTTGAAAAGAAAAAACGACTTATAATTCAGATGGAGTATATGTAACGATCAACAAGGGTGGTGGATGCATGTAGCTGGAATTTTTCTTTTGGTAATACTCATAGTTACCTGCCTAGTCCGTTGAGTTGAAGGACCAGGAGAGCAGCTGGTGCGACTCCCAGAAAAGGCCCCCGTGGACGCAGAGAACCCGACGCCGGCGTCCTGTGGCAGCCCGACGGCTCTGAAGTCGACCGGCGCCTGGGTACGGTGATTACTGCCGTCCGCTAGTTAATGTTAAACATAATCTGCTGTTCCATCATCCTTTTTTAGTACGAGCAAGAACAGGAGGTTAGCCAGTCGTGGTCTTCTATGTCTTAGTCCTATAGAGCATGGCAGTAGGCCCTACAACTGTAGATGCTCTATCAGCCACGTCTTGGGCTGATGCATGCATAATACTAGGAGTAGTTGAGTACTGTAGCCATGCCTCGAGCATCCGGTAGTGGATGGAGGTTTGTATATATATGTTATGCAATACAATGAAAAGAGTAGCTTCTTTGTCACCATATTCAGACTCTGTTTCAGCCAACGTAGGAGCAAAGGGTGTGCTGTGTGTGTGAGTTGGGAGCTCGGCTCGTCTTCTTCCTTGGTTCAGAGAGGAACTCGAGGGGGTCGAGTAGGTGCTGCTCGCCCCACCGGTGCTAGGTTCTAGTGTCAACATGTGGTATCAGAGTCGTACACATTGTCAGACTTAACAGTCAGCGATGGCGGATGCCACCAGAGCGCTGCAGGGCTGCGACGGAGATGCGGAGAGGCAGCTCCAGCCGGTGGCGCAGCCGGTTGAGGTGCGCGTGGTGAGGGAGTACGGCGGAAGCAACGCCTGGCCGATGCTCACCTACACCAACTACGGGGAGTGAGCTGTCCAGATAAAGTGGAAGTTATGCGCCCGGAGGTGGTGGGAGGCCGTGGAGGTCAGCAATGCCGGCGAGGAGGCAGAGGTGGGCGTCATGGAGGCGCTCGGCCAGAAGAAGACGGCAAAGGAGGCGTGAGAGATGCTGGAGTCGCTCCGTGTAGGCTCGGATCGAGCCAAGCGGGCTTGAGGTTCAGCAGCTCTGCCGGGAACTCAACGACATCCGGTTCATGTCCGGAGAGTCGGTGTAGGACTTCGTGCTTCATCTTCGGTCGCTGGCGAGCCAGCTGGCCACCTACGGCAAGCCGGTGGAGGACGAGGACCTCGTCAGCAAATTGCTCTGCGCGGTGCCTCCTAAGTACTCGCAGCTTGCCATGCCCATCAAGACAATGTTGGACATCTCCACTTTGTCCCTCGAGGATGTGGCCGAACGGCTGCGGGTGGTGGAGAGCCGCGGTCTTGCACTATCGGAGAAGGAAAAGCCCAAGCTGATGCTGACCGAGGAGGAGTGGACGGCGCGAATGAAGGAGAAGCGCAGGTCCGGGGAAGGCTCCCGCCGTGACGGCGGTGACCGCGGCGGCAACGGCAGCAAGAAGCAGGGGAAGGCTCTGGCAGACAAGAAGAAGGGCAACAAGAAGTTCATTGCCCCCAACGCCAGTCGCAAGTGCAGCAAGGTGGGGCACTGGGCGCGCGAGTTCCCGGAGAGGAAGGAGAATAAGGAGGAGGCGCACCTAGCTCAGGACGACACCGACGACGAGCAGGCGCTCTTGATGGGTGAGTACTGCGCTCTGCAAGAAGACGAAGCAGGAGAGACGGAGGCGGAGTAGAGGACTACGCCGCAGGCCGTCGAACTTGACAAGCCGCGGACGCAGGCACATCTAGGCGCAGTCGGCGATGAGAAGGAGCAGCAGTGGTACCTCGACTCCGGTGCAAGCAACCATATGACTGGCTACCGCGTCACCTTCACCGACCTCGACGCGAACAAGACCGGCACGGTCAAGTTCGGGGATGGCTCACGGGTGGACATCCACGGCCAAGGCACGGTCGTCTTCCGTTGCCGAAATGGGAGCAGCGCGCGTTGATAGACGTGTACTTCATTCCCCAGCTCCGCTCGAGCATCGTCAGTCTAGGCCAGCTTGACGAGCGCGGGGCGGAGGTGTTGATTCGAGATGGCATACTGCGAATCAGGGATAAGGAGCTGCGTCTTCTCGCCAAGGTAACACGCTCCAAGAATCAACTCCATCTTCTTGACTTGAAGGTGGCGCATTTTGTGTGCTTGGCGACGGCGTGCACGCAGGAGCCGTGGCTGTGGCATGGCCGGTTCGGCCACCTGAGCTTTGACGCTCTATGCCGGCTCGGGAAGATGGTGACCGGGCTGCCACGGATCGAGCATGCCGACGAGCTGTGCGACAGCTGCCTGGCGGGGAAGCAGATGCAGCTGCCGTTCCCCAAGACGGCGAAGTACCGTGTGGCGGAACCCCTCGAGCTGGTCCATGGGGACCTCTGCGGGCCAATCACGCCAGGGACGCACGGAGGACGGAGGTACTTCCTCCTGCTCATGAATGACTGCAGCTGCTACATGTGGCTGCGGCTCCTGACGAGCAAGAGTGACGTGGTGGATGCCATCAAGTGCTTCAAGGCGCGGGCGGAGGCGGAATACGGCAAGCCATTGTGGGTGCTCCGGACCAACCACGACGACGAGTTCACGGCGCTCGAGTTTACTCAGTACTGCGTCGAGGAGGGGGTGGGTCGACACCTCATAGCACCCTACTCGCTGCAGCAGAACGGGGTCGTGGAGCGCCGGAATCAGACCATCGTCGGCATGGCACACTCGATGATGAAGGCCAAGGGGATGCCGGAGGCGTTCTGGGGAGAGGCAGTCATGATCGCCATGCACATCCTCAACAAGTCGCCGACCAAAGCCCTCGAGGGGAAGACGTCGTACGAGGCGTGGCGTGGGCGTAAGCCCAACGTCTCGTACTTGCGCACATTCGGCTGCATCGGTCATGTTAAGAACATCAAGCCGGGCCTCGGAAAGCTAGAGGATAGGAGCACGCGGATGGTGTTCCTCGGCAACGAGGAGGGGTCAAAGGCATATCAGTTGTACGACCCGGTCGGCGGCAAGGTCGTGGTGTCCCGAGATGTGGTCTTCGACGAGGCAACATGGTGGACTTGGGACAGGCTGGATGCGGACGGCCTCGAGCAAGGCGGCGGCGGGCTCTGGGACACATTCGTCGTGGAGCAGCTGGTCATCCATGGCGAGGCCGTGGAGGCGCTAAGGACCGGGGAAGTCGAAGCGGTGGAGTCGGCGGTGGGAGACGCAGAAGGACTGGCGGCGGACGGAGCGGCGGAGCCGCCTAGTTCGCCCGGAGCAGGGGCTCCTACACGTGACTTTACTCTGAGACCAGGGGCCTCGACCCCGACCACGGGACGGGAGGCATCGAGGGCGGCTCCAGGGGCCTCGAACCAGACAACGGCACAAGCGGTCTCGACCCCGGCCTCAGGACGACGAGGCTACGAGCCTCGATCGAGAGGTCTCGACCACGCTTTAGGTGGACTCGACTGTGATAGCCTCGACCGTAGGAGACGGAGCCTCAAAGGTGCGTCGGGCCACCTCATCCTCGACCGCAATCGCAAAACAGGGGGTCGAGCGTGGGACGGCTCCCGACCGCGAGTACCGGGGGTCCGACCACGGGGGCAAGGGGCTCGCCTGTGGTTACGGAGGTCACAACAGTTAGCCACGGGGAGCCTCGAGTCCACTCGCGGGGGCCTCGATCTCGGATCGAGCCATCCTGCCCCCTGGACTGGGACACTCCACCGCGGGGCCATCCTGCAAGACCGCGAACGCAGGATCAAGTGGAGCTCGAGGGGGCTCGACCCCGAGCACAGAGGCCTTGGCTCGAGCGGTCCTAACAGCGGGAACAGGGGTCTCAACCGTGGACCATAGAACCGCAACCAGAGGAGGAGCCCCGATCTTAGGTCAGGAGGACTCGAGGCAGAGGGTCTCGAGGCCTTGAATGACGGAGATTCTCCGCTGTGAACGACTCCACCTCGAGAAACGACAGCGGTGGCAACCATCAAATTGTGACCCCACCATCGGACATCACGGAATTCATGGATGCATACCAGGAGGGTGAGGAGGTTCGGTTCCGTCGTTTGGATGATGTCGCAGCGGATACGATGGTCCCCGGGCTGGCGGCGTGGACCCTCAACGACAACCATACTTTGCTTCTGATGAGTGCAGAGGAATCGACCACATTCGCCATTGCGGAATGCGATGCGGCATGGCAAAAGGCAATGCCAGAGGAGATGAAGGCCATCGAGGAGAATAAGACCTGGGAGCTGGTCGATCTGCCGGCGGGCTGCCGGCCGATTGGACTCAAGTGGGTCTTCAAGGTGAAGCGAGATGAGCGTGGCGCAATGGTGAAGCACAAAGCGTGGCTCGTGGCTTGCAGTTTCGTGTAGCGTGAGGGGATCAACTTCGAGGAGGTCTTTGCCCCCATCACGCGCATGGAGTCCGTGCAGCTCTTGCTCGCTCTTGTCGTCGCCAAGGAGTGGCAGGTTCACCACCTCAACATCAAGTTGGTGTTTCTTAATGGGGACCTGGCGGAGATGGTCTATGTCAAGCAGGCGCTGGGGTTCATCGTCAAGGGCATAGAGAAGAAGGTGCTATGCCTACGCAAGGCCCTCTATGGCCTACGTCAGGCACCACGGGCGTGGAACGCCAAGCTCGATGCCACCATGGCTGAGCTTGAGTTTGGGAGATGCGCCATAGAGCATGCACTGTACACCCGTTGATGGGGGAAGGAGCATCTCATCGTCGGGGTGTACATGGGCAATCTCATCGTCACCGGCGCGCCGGCTCAGGACATCGCCAATTTCAAGGAGGAGATGGCCGCGTGGTTCCAGATGAGCGATTTGGGTGCCATGTCTTACTGTAAGTGCATTCGCCCCTGAAGTGGGTTTTGGATAATTGATGACAATCAAGTTGAGGACTAACAAGTTTGTTCAAGTGAATTCACAGGTGTTAGTCCATTGAAAGATTTGAATGATAAATATTTGGTGATGCAAGCACCCTAAATTTTATATGGATGGATGACGTTTCTACTCAATGAGGACCCTATCATTTTATATTTACTTGAGTCATAGGAAACGTCGTACTATCAAGAGGGATACAAATAAGGTTGGTAATTCGAGGTCTAAAAGTGCTCAAGTCTATATTTAGGGCGTTTGGAGAGTCACCGTTTCTCTCACATCACTTAGAAATGACCTTTGCTTTACCCAATCTGGCCTACCGGTAGTACTGGACTTATACGCTTTTTAAACTGGTAGTATCCGTGCTATTTTTCTCTAAAAATCGAGCTTGCAAAGTTATAGTAGTTTTTCTACTACCGGTAGTACCGGTCTCACCATCGGTAGTACTGGTGGTCACCGGTAGTAGCGCTTTTTATTAAAATTATATACCGAAAGTATCGGGCCTATTTTTCAAAAGTCGAGATCTTCGAGTTGGCAGTTTTATGTACTAGCGGTAGTACCGCTCCTGGCAGCGGTAGTACCGGTAGTAAAAATAAAATGTTTTTAGCCAAAGTCGAAAGGGCTAGTTACTGTTCACTTTTGAACTAGAGGTAGTACCGGTCCTAGGACCGGTAGTACCGGTAGCACTCTTTCTGTTCGATCTGACACCTGCAACGGTCCTTTTTGAGAGGAACCGGTAGTACCGGTGGTACTGGCAGTACTACTGGTAGTTGTTCTGAACATGAGACTATAAATACCTCTCCACTCTCTCCTTTCTCTCTCTCTTGCTTATTCTCTTCACTCACCCGACTTGCAACTGAAAAAGCCCTCTCCCACGCACAAGCTCACCTGCTCTCTCTTCTCCCTTGCTCCCAAACTTCATCCCCTCAAGGATTTGAGCTAGGGACGTGAGATTAGAGTGTGGGAACTTCAATCTATGACTTGAGCACTTGGATTCCTCGTCTTGCCGGCTTGATTTGTGTTTGTTACTCTTGGGTTCTTGGAACCCTAGCCGGCTAGGCGTTCTTCGTGGTTGCCCGTGTTGATTCATTTTTGAGGGCACCCCGAAGTGTTTGTATTACCCTTGATTCTTAGTGAATATCTCAAGTTAGCCTTCGTGGTTGCTTGAGGGAGGAATCCTTCGTGGTGAACTCAACAACGGGGACGTAGGAAGTCCTTCGTGGGGATTGCCGAACCTCGGATTAAATCTTGTGTCTTGCTATGGTGGTAGCATCGACTACCCTTGTTCTTGTGTTCTTCGTGTTGTTCATCCCTACCCCCAAAGTTCTTAGGTTGGAGGACTCGATCTATAAGTTGGTGCGGTGAAAAGCTTCAAGAACTTCAACGCTTTCATTACCAACATCAACAAAGGGGTGGTAACCTTTGGATCTAAATTTACAGCTCATATACTCTGATTTCGCATTCGATTTAGTGGATTCGTAGGGTACCGGAAGTGCTGGAAATCTAGCATCGGTAGTACTGGTGTTGTTCTACCGGTAGTACCGGTGCTACTTCCGGTCCTACTTCCGGTAGGCATTTAACTTCCGCATTTGAGCTGAAAATTTCAGGTTATCAAAATCGCCTATTCACCCCCCTCTAGGCCGATTAGATCCTTTCACTTACTACCTCGGCATCGAGGTGAGGCAGGGGGAAGACGCCATCAGGCTAGGGCAACGCGCCTACGCGCAGTAGCTGCTCGAGCGGGCGGGCATGGCAGGCTACAAGGCTGTGGCCACGTCAATGGAGGAGCGCATCAAGCTCTCGAGGCAGAGCACCGCGGCGAAGGTGGACGCTACGTTCTACCGGAGCATCATCGGCAGGTCACGCTGGCTGACTCACACGCGGCCGCACATCGCTTTTGCGATGGGCTATGTGAGCAGGTTCATGGAGGATCCGCGGGAGGATCACTGGATGGTGGTCAAGTGCTTGTTGCGCTACGTCCAGGGCACGATGGAATGGGGAATTATTTTCCCCAAGCGCGGCGGGCTTCAGCTGAAGGTGTTCAGTGAAGCGCCGCCCGAGGACAAGGAGGGTGCGCCGGGACTCACGGCGTTCAGCGATGCAGACATGGCGGGTGATGTGGACGGGCGACGGAGCACCTCTGGCATGCTCATCTTTCTCGGTAGAGCGCCGATCGTCTGGCAGTCACTGAAGCAGAAGATGGTGGCTCTGTCCACCTGTGAGGCAGAGTATGTGGCTGTGGCCACGGTGTGCCAGGTGGTCTAGCTGCATCGGTTGCTGACGGAGCTCACCGGAGTTCAAGCTCAGCTACCGGCGCTCAAGGTGGACAACCAGCCAGCAATTGCGCTGGCAAAGAGCCCCGTCCTCCACTACAGGAGCAAGCACATCGATGTGAAGTTCCACTTCCTTCGAGACTGCATTGATGGAGGACAGATCATCATCGAGTTCGTCGACACTGGCCGGCAGCTCGCTGACATCCTCACCAAGTCACTCGGACGTCTTCGGTTCCAGGAGCTGAGGAAGATGATTGGCATGGTGGTGGTCAAGGGCTAATAGCAGGATTAGGGGAAGATTGTTAGACATATCTGTTGCTGTCCCATCATCCTTTTTCAGCATGGGCAAGGACAGGGAGGTCACCCGGTCGTGGCCATCTATGTCTTGGTCCTGTAGAGCATGGCAGTAGGCCCTGCAACTGTAGAGGCTCCATCTGCCATGTCTTGGGCTGATGTATGCATAGTACTAGGAGTAGTTGAGTACTGTAGCCATGCCTCGAGGACCCGGTAGTGGGTGGAGGTTTGTATATATATGTTATGCAATGCAATGGAAAGAGTAGCTTCTTTGCCACCATATTCAGACTCTGTTTCAGCCAACGCAGGAGCGAGTGTGCTGTGTATGTGTGAGTTGGGAGCTCGGCTCATCTTCTTCCTTGGTTCAGGGAGGAACTCGAGGGGGGTTGAGTAGGTGCTTGTAACACTCCGGCCCAGGGCTTAATAGGATTAATATGATACTCATACCAATAAGTTGTAACTTCTTTTCCGGAAGCTCATTACTAAAGAACTCCGAGGTTAAGCATGCTTAGCTTAGAGAAATTTAGGGATGGGTGACCGACCGGGAAGTCTTCCTGGGTGCGCACGAGTGAGAACAAAGTGCACAGAAAAGACTAGTGTTGGTCTGTGAGGGTAGTCTATGTCCTAGATAAGCGGCCAGATGTAAGCGGGCCCAGCCTCGAGGAGATGGGACATTACAAATGGTATCAAGCTGTAACACTCTAGTGTTAAGCTTGCATAATCACTTGCATTCTTAAGCATAAGCATCATTATGCATGGCATTAATGAAAAGATTGATTGTCATTTCATGTATCATGCTTGATTATTCAAATTATGTTTGCATTTCGCATGAATTGAATAAGTGGTATAAGTGTTTGGTGTTTGATGACCTCTAAAATAACCTAGACATGATTAGGACACCAGATGAACCTAGGTTTATGTTCATGGTTTTGGTTAATTAAACTTTGTTGTCATGGTTGACCAAGGTGGACCATGAAAGTAGTTTTGTTTGACTGATTTAAAAGTAATAGCTAGAGTGCTTGCATGTGTATGCACCCTAAATAAAGTTTGTATAGAATTTAATAAGGAATAAAAGTTGTTATTCCCACTTTTTATGAAAATGCTTGAAAGATATTCAAAAATGTTAAAAAAAGGGCAGATTTGGGGGTTGTTTTTCCATTTTTAGGGATTTAAGGGGTATTTTCTTTGGATTTTTGTATTTCAAAATCTATGTAGAACCTGGCCAAACTTTGTGTAGATGAAATGTTCTACTCCTCAAAATCTACATTTCATCTATTTGGAGTTTTTGCTAATTCGGCTTAGTTCAACAGTTATTAAGCAGCAAAGTTTGTTTTAAATTCATGAAAATTGTATTTTGGTGACGGTTGTTTCCTGTCCGTCAGGGAAATCCCCGACCAGGAACGCGCCGTTGCCGCCCGCGACAGCATGCGTCGGCTGCGTGGTGTCTAGGCTCTGCTGTCTTGGGCTATCTTTGGCCGCGTGGGTGTCGTCCGAACCCCGCCCGCACTCCATCCTCCCAATCCCCTCACTCTCTCCCTCCTCCTCGCTGTTTTTCCCCTCTGGCTCGCCGCCGCGCAGCACCGAGCTCACCTCGCCGCTGTTCGAAATCCATCGCCGTCAGCCACGCATCCTCTTGCTTGACCCCGCAATCGAGCACGCCTGAGTTCGCTCCATCATCCTCCACCCTCGTCTAAACCCGTCGCGTCAAGGTTTGCACGAATCGACTCATTTTCTCCCCGGTCGCCATGGCCGCACCTTGACCTCACAGTGGTCCCGCCGCTCTGGCCATCCTCTCTCGTCATTTTGGTGCGCCTCAGACACGCCGTGATGTGTAGATGCTAGGACGCTAGTCAATGGGGTCGATTAGGGTTCCATAGGGCCGGATTTCGTCGGACCGCCGTGCGGATTGACGTCGGTCCGCCGCGCGCACATAGCCGAGCCACCGTAGCCGAGCTCCAGCCGCTTTGAGTAGCCCATAGGGTGCGGCGTGGTCCACTCGAGCTAAAGCCCTAGCCATTGCCGCCGGTCGAGCCCTCCTTCGCCGGACATCGAGCTCGTCGGAGTCGGGGAAGACCGCCGCTCCGCTGTGCTTGTGTCCTGACCGCCACAACCGCTCCCCTCCCTCTTTAATACCCTTGATCAATGCGCATGGCTCTCCTCTTTCTACCCCGCTGGTTGGTGTCGCCGGAGCGCCGCCAGGACGGCCGGCTGAGCCTCGCCGCCGTCGAGGGCCATCGTGTTAGAATATAGGAAACCCTAGGGGTCTTGGTGCAAAATTGCCAGACACAGTATATTTCAGTTAAGGGCTCGGGTAAATACAGAAAACGAAAAGGGATTTTCTGTAAAGTTGTTTTTCCAGCCGGATTAAAGAAAAAGGATTTTTCCAGATTTTTGTTAAATCTTTGAAAAATCATAACTTCCTCATTTTTCATCCAAATGAGTTGGTTCAACTTGCAGTATTTTTCTTATGAGATGATCTATGCATGAAAAATATGAAATGTGGAATTTATGATACTTTTCTGTATAGCTTTATTTATCTCTATTAATTGCTTTTATTTTAGAAAATGCATAAGTAATTCTCTGTTGCTCAGAAAAATGTGACACCAAGTTTGTTAGTCTTCTTATGTCATGCTCTATCTGTGAAAAATGTTATGAGGTTATGTCATGTGGAAAGTTTGCTCTGTCTAGTTATGGTGCCTATTTCCATGTGATGATAAATAATTTATAATAAATAATATATAAGGAATTTGTGTATGAAACTTTTTAGAGGATGTTTTTATGTCAATGTAGAGCTAATGATATTCTGAGATCTGTTGTTTGACATATTTTTATGTACAAAGTATTTTATGCCCGGTGAATTATGTTGCCTTGTCATTTTTGTGTAGGATAAATTACTTACTTTTTTGACCTGAAATTTTTATGATAGTCTTTATTGGGTATGCTTAAGCTTTTGTAATTTTTATAGAATTTTCTGAATAGTCTAAAGTCATGTTGTAGTTATACCCTGATTTCTTTCAGTAATAAATAATGCTTTAAAGTTATTATTTCATGTGTGTAAAAATATTTTTTATGCTGTTTGTGATATGTGTGATCTGTTATTGGTTTTGGTTCAGTAGAGTGTAGTGTGCAAAATAATGGTTATTTATAATTCCTTATAGTGTGCGAGTAAATTGTAATGCGAGGCTTGTTTGGAGAATTATCGGTAGAAGAGAATGCAGATGACATGTGCTTATCTTACATGTTTCAAAATCATATTATTTATCTTAACTGAGTATTCATTCACCATCAGCATGAGCATTGTATTTCTATGTATACATGGTATTCATACGCACTATACATCATACAGGATCGTCAGAGCTCGAAACGGTAGTTCCCGGAGCACAAGGAGAGGAAGGCCAGCAGGAAGCTTTGGTGCGGGAAGTAGCAGCAGAAGAGGATCCCGAAGCTGATCTTCCGGAGTGTCCCAACCACCAGCCAAGCTCTTTCCTGAAAGGCAAGCCCCGGAGCATTCTCCCTGTGGTTTACAAAAATATCTAACTTGAGTCCTTTACTTGTTTGATGCATTAAGTTATAGGCGTTGTTTTATATCATTGCTGCATTACTTATATTCCTTGCCACTATTTATACTTCAACCCTGTTAGGTTCAGGTACGATTATTTGCTTAGCCCTGCTTTAACTAGATCGGTAGAAGTCGGGTGATTTCCTATCATCCGCGAGTTATAGGTGGTGACTCAGAATGGTTGAATACATTGTTATCTTAGATAACCATGTGGAGATAATAAATCAAGACCGGGTGGAATTGGTGTTGAGACTGATATGGAGGTTCGGTGTGGTTATCACATCTGTGTCGAACTAGGACCCCGTCCGTTATACGTCCTCAAGTCATATTGAATTTATGCCTCACATTTAGCTAGAAGGATAAGTCGTTCCGACCGCGAAGCCTAATTTTGATTTGGGCCGGAAGTTGACCTACTGTACGCATCGTATTGGTGAAGATGGGGGACCACAGGTTACGCGGAGAGTAAGTCCGAGGTCAGGGTCGCCCTGAATAAGGCAGCCGGGCGGTTCCTGGATACGATGGTACCTGTTGATCTCGCGCTTTTCCCGAATTGAATGTCGGTGATCTGTAGCTCGCCGTGGCTGGTGAGTGTGGTTTGTGTGAGGAATACCCGCCAGCTGGTTAGTAATCGATTATAATCGCCATTGTTTCTGGACAGTGAACACTTGAATTGAGCAGCGGCATCGTAGTAAGAACTTGAACACGAGATGAGATGGTTGAGCTGTTGAGATTGAAAGATACTAAACCGGAAATTGGTTACTTTCTTGTTGAATAATTATTACCATGCTTGTTTAGTACAGGTGCTAATTTAGCATGATAAGGATAATCAGATTAAAATACATTGCTAGAAGGTTCTTATTAATTATTTCCTTAATACAAGCTTTTTCGCAATTAAATGAGTCAGTTATCCTACTTATACAGCCTTGCATACTCCTTGGAGTCAATTTTATTTTTAGTTTATGACGGGTAAGTCTAGCTGAGTACATCCTCGTGCCAGAAAAGTTTAAAATCCTTCGAGATTTCGGTATGACTACCGGGTTTATTAGGTCTCAATCATGTAGTTTGCCGTCCTAATGGTGAATTATGTGCTTGTGCTCTAATAAATTGGTCGGTTCTGTCACAACTGGCATCGGAACAGGTTTAGCGTGTTACTGTTCACAAGTATTTAAAATAAAAGAGTTTTTGGTTTGCGAAAAGTATTTACAAAAAGTATAGGTGTATATAGACGTGCAAATCTATGGTTTTGAAAACTAGAGTGTGCCAGTGGTCATATCCTTTATGTCCAATAGGATTCAGGAAGTAGCGCGGGGAGCAAAATTTGGCTCGCGTCGGTGAGGGCCTCCAATAAGTTCCATCCCAAATTTTTGAACCGCCGCCAGATCGCGCCCCGCCGCCGCATAAATTTGCCATTTTCGCTTGCTGCCCAGGGTGCAGGCTCCCTGCCCTGTGGTCCCGCCCATGGGTAGTTACCATTCGGCCCCGAGCGGAGAGTTTCCCACCTTTTCCCGATCGAGTTTCAGCCCCTAGTTTTCTTTCGCAAAGAAAGAAACTATTGAACCGCTGTCTGCGTTCTCACCAATCATCAGTATCATCAAAATGTAGCGTGTCCTTTTATCGAGAACTCTGTACGGCAAAATTCACCATAGCGAATCCGAGGGCTCTGTACGAGCACGACGAATGCAATACAGCATTCAGCTCACGTGTGTTCGCAAGAAAGAAGAAAACTGCGAGCGAGTTCGTCGATGATTTGGAGGTTACTACTGGCAGGCGGCAGCAGCAGTTTCGGAAAAGGGCAAAATGGTAAATCTGGAATCCGCCCACGCGAAAAGCAAAGCGGCATTCCGGCTGGGCACGCGCGCAAGGCGGGATCCGATTTTCCCGACCCAATCCAATCCACATCCGCCCGCCGCCGTGCGAGATCCATCCCAATCCCATCGCATCACACTTCACCCAGCCATTTACTGTATTTATCAGAGTTGTCGGTCGGGAGACGCACACGCGCACAGCCACGCCCACGCCCACGCAGCCCGCTGCCCCAGCGCCCCCAACTCGATCTCTTACCCACCAGCCCCATCCGCGTCCGCTCCGCTTCTAGTTCTGGGTTCACAATCTACCTAGCGAAGGCATAATGGCCAGTCGGCCCTAAATCGGGTCTCTGATTTAAGGTTACGGTTAGCCTGAGGATTCCTTAACTTGACGAGGGTAGGCGCAGATTGAACATTCCTGAATGAAAACAACTAAAACATCGGGCCCAAATGGCCCTCGACTGCCACACATGGCACTACGATACATTAGGCTCTCATCCCAAACCCCTTTGATGAATTTTTTTATTAATAAACTTATTTTTAAAAAAATTACAAAATTAGTCTCTATTTTCAAAAATTGCAGGAATAGGCTACCAGTCGCTCGTTGAAAGGGCGACGTGAGAGAATCGCCCGTTCAAAGGGCGACCAGGCCCACGTCGCCCGGCCAAAGGGCGACCAGGCCCACGTCGCCCGGCCAAAGGGCGACCAGGCTAGTCGCCCAGCCAAAGGGCGACCTGATGTTCGCCCCGCCGACGGGCGACCTGGTTTTTTGGATTTTTTTTAAAATAATATTTATTTATTTGAAAATTTCAGAAAAAATTTCGGATTTTTTTTAAAATAATATTTATTTATTCAGAAATTTCAGAAAAAATATCGAAGTCAGAGAAATAGCAAAAATAATA
>CM041634.1:59110895-59143198 GCA_023333625.1 Bothriochloa decipiens
TATGTTGACCGGGATGGCACGAGGGGTGATTATTGCACTAAGAATGTCGGCATCCTGGTTCAAAGCCTCATCAGTAAGGTTAAAGGAAAGAGGGAATCTTGCTGCTTCATCAACATACGGGACCCAGGCCCGATGCTCAGAAGGGATGTCAATGTAGAATCTGTGGAAGAGATTGCCGATCTGGACTCTGTTTGCCTTTGCCCCTGGTAATACTGCCAGTGCTTCTCCAAAGTTGATAGGGGGGCGCGTTGCCGATTCTTCTTCCCCGAGTTGATAATCTTCAGGAAGACTTCGAGGGAATTGCTGGGCGAACAGATCAATGTGGAAGTACTTGTGCATATGGGCGTTCAACCACATATTGATGAACCACCAAGGGCCCCCCAGATTGCCGATGGATTTGCCTTGCAGCAGCCTTTGTGACACTTGGTGAAGGAGATGGTAGACTGAGCCAAGAAGGTATCGGCCCAGTGGGAGTCTGACGCCACTAGCCAACAGCTCTGCTGCAGGAAGGTGCATGTTGGTCGGTCCAACTGTTCTGCCGCAGAAAATAAATTTCTCAAGCCACATATTCAAAAAAGCTGAATGTTCCCTGTGACTGACTGAACCAGATTTCTTATACTCGCTGATATAACCAGTCCAGCCACCAATGTTCCTGGTAGTCAGCCGATGCTCAGGTTTTCGCTGGAACAGTGAGTTGTCATCGGCAGATGAGATGTCCAAGCTAGTGAGCATGTACACATCGGCAAGGGTTGGAGAAGCTGGCCCATGTTTGAAGATAAAGGCATTCAGGGTATCAGACCAGAAATAGGAGGCGGCAATTAACAATGACTCATTCCTCTCCATATCGGCAATAGATATTCTGATGCACTGTTCTAATTTGCATTTCGCCCAATATAGCTCCATTGGTCTGGCGACTCTCAAATACCAATCTTTCCATCCCTTGGTGGTTTTTGGCCAGGATCGAAAGGTATCAGTCCAGAATCCCAAGTCAAAATTTTGAGCTCTAAAGGGGATTCGATTGGTTTCTGCGTTTATGATGTCGGTTGGGTCTGGATTTCCCATTGGGCCTAGGCAGATAAAGTGATTCTGATCCGTTGGAATGAGAAGATTATTGCAAAGTTCCTGAGATTAAAGATTAGGAATAAGGAAGAGTCATGAACTGCGCGGAGAAGGAGAAACGAAATGTCAGAGGAAGGGCAAAAGAAGAAGACTAACCTTGGGGACGTCAAAACGGATAGCCATGGCCACGACGAAGATGGAGAAGGCAAAGAATGCTAATGGAGTCTAAGGATCACCGTTAAGAGTGCCGATGATCGAGTTCGTCGAAGGATCGCTTGTTGATGTCGCCGCTGGAGAGAGAAAAGCTAGGGTTTGAATCGCAGATGAAAAATGGGCCGCAGCGGAGAAAGCATTATATGGGCCTGTTGGTACAGGATCTCCACTACCACGCGCGCAACTCTCGAGGAGAAGTTCAAGCGGTTTGGGCAATTATGACCTGGAGGAAATTTCGACGCATAAAGTATTTTATACTCCGCAATTGGGGGGCATGTGTTGACACCATTTTTTGACATGTGTCAATATAGGCCGAAAACTGTGCCGATCGGCAAGGGAGTGGTTGTGCTTTTAAAGCTTAATTTGCTTTGAAGTATGGCTAGCAGATGGTTGCCGATGAAGGTTAATATGATCTTGCCGATGAGAGCAGGAGGCTGTTGCCGATGGAGAGAGAAGCATAGTTGCCGATGGAAAATAGAGCTGAAGAACGTGTCGATAGAGGTTTCATCGTAAGCAATGGATAAGGAAACTGGCAATATTTATGCTAATATTTTAATAGTTTACTTTTGAGTCCGACCTTGGTACGAGTCATTATTTTTTATTCCTTAGAGATAAGACTTGTTTAGGTAATACTTTGTCGTGTCTGTTTAGGACTCATAGTACCAGGGTATAAATATGTACCGAGAGGCAATGTAAAAAAGGTCAATCAATCAAATACAACAAATCTATTACTTTTATCTACTTTTCAAGCAATCTACTTTTTGATGACTTCGTCACCAGTACCTTTTCCTTTTCAATGAGTTCTTTCAAGAATCGACGGGCTGCATCAACTTGATCTCCGGCGACCTTGCAGGTTTCGCGTCTACCGAGCACGATTCAGGCTTTGACGTCCGGGCGTATCGCTGTCGTCTCGTCTGATCTGTTCAACAGTTATCGAATACCTTCTGAGCTTTGACGTCCGGGCGTATCACTGTCGTCTCATTCGGATCTTATTCAAATTTATCATCCTTGTCGATTAACAGGTCAAATCGACTGGCACGCCTTGATATCGAACTAGGGTATTAGCCCGGTGTGTTTGCAGATCCAACGCCTTTTTGCATCAACAGACAGCAGTAAAGTCATAGGCACTCACAGACTTTTTGGTGGAATGGACATCTCCGCAGCACGCAAAGACAAAGCGGAGGCATCAATATGGATACTATATACAGATGGCGCATGGGCATCCAAGGTGCAGGAGCCTCCGCGGTGCTAATATCACCATCGGGCATCAAAACAAAATACGCATCAAGACTATGCTTCAAAGCAACCAACAACATAGCTGAGTACGAAGGAGTAATCCTGGGGCTCAACAAGGCCAAGGCACTTGGTGCAAAATACATCATGGTCAGAATCGATTCACAGATAGTAACAGGACAAGTTGAGAAAGACTATGTTGCCAGAAACCCAGAGTTAGCCGCATACCTAGAAGTAATCAGGGGTCTGGAAAAAAGATTCCAGGGTTTTACCCTAAAGCACATCCCAAGGGGTGACAACACGGAGGCAGACGAGTTAGCTAAAGCAGCAGCCAATCAAACAGAGGTACACAAAGGAACTTTCTTCCAAGAATTGACATCGCCAGCTACTGCAAAAACATCTAAGGCATTTGCGGAGGTACTCCTAGTAAACACAGAGGATTAGAGGAAAGCAATAA
Source organism: Bothriochloa decipiens (assembly GCA_023333625.1). Taxonomy (NCBI): domain Eukaryota; kingdom Viridiplantae; phylum Streptophyta; class Magnoliopsida; order Poales; family Poaceae; genus Bothriochloa; species Bothriochloa decipiens. The sequence continues at coordinate 59,113,858 of CM041634.1, forward strand.
TTGATCATATCAATGGAGTCCATGTGACATCAGATGAAGCAAGTGCAGCAAGATTGGCTGTACGGGCAAGGAATTACACAATAATAGATAGAGTCCTATACAAGAAAGGCATAGTCCAACCATTGCTTAAGTGCATCACTGAGTCAAAAGGCAAAGACCTCTTACAGGATATTCACTCAGGAATGTGTGGATTGCACATTGGCCCCAGAGCACTCTCAGTAAAGGCAACCAGACAAGGATTTTACTGGCCAACCCATATCAAAGACGCACTGTATATAGGAAAAACTTGCAAAGCATGCCAGAGTTTTGCACCGCACCAAGCGTCTCCGGGAGGACAATCACAGCTAATACCTCTGGTCTGGCCGCTCCAGCGGTGGGGAATGGATCTCATAGGCCCATTACCCCTGGCTCAAGGCGGAAGCAAATATGCAGTAGTGGCAGTAGAATACTTCACAAGATGGGTAGAAGCCAAACCGCTTGCAACAATCACCTCCAAACCTGTCAAAAAATTCTTCTGGCAAAACATAATTTGTAGATTCAGGGTTCCAAGGACACTCACAGTCGATAATGGAAAACAATTTGATTCAGACAAGTTCAAAGAATTCTGCAAGAGCATCAGCACACAAATAGCCTTTGCATCAGTCTATCACCCAGGAAGTAACAGAGTAGTGGAAAGATCAAATAGAATCATATTCTCAACAATCTCAAAGACTTTGCTGGATCACAAAAGGGCAAATGGGTAGAAGAGCTGCCGAAGGTGGTATGGTCTCATAACACAAATGTATCAAGAGCCACCGAGTTCACTTCATTCAAGCTACTGTATGGAGAAGAAGCAATAATGCCAGAGGATATCAAATACCAAAGCCTCCGCGTAATAAAACAGAACCTCACAAAAGATGAAGAGTACACCAAAGAGATGACCGAAGCATACAGGCTAGAGGCAATCGACAACATCGAGAAATACCAAGACCAAACCAGAAAATGGAGGGATGGAAAAGTGGTCACTAAAAACATCAAAGATGGCGACTGGGTAATGAGGCGGAGGCTAAATGCTCAAAACATAGGGAAATTACAGCCAAAATGGGAAGGACTGTTCATGGCCAAGCAAGGCGGAAGGAAAGAATCATTCTATCTACAAGATGCAGAAGGAAGAATGTCAACTCACTCCTGGAACATTAATAGCCTCAGGAAATACTACACATAGAATGTAAGGACTCTGTAGTATTATAAGCAGAGATCCATAGATTTAATTTCCTGCAATTTACTTTTTCTGCAAAAAACGGCTTAGCACTCTTTTCCTCACAAAAGTGGCTTCAAATCAGAGGTGACGTTTTTACTAAGGCAAGACCGCATGTAATTAACCTCTGAACATATAAAGAGGACCCCGAAAAACAATACCCAAAAGAGTCGAAAGCAGCCAACACCACGGCTGCAATATTCGACAACTATTCATGATTTACAAGGTCACTTCATGCCACCATTAAGAAAAATGAGAAGGCATGAAGCAACCTCCACGAAACGCCAAAAGCCCTCAAAAAAGCCCTGTCATATCAGGCATCGAGGCAGGCAATCACAACCATAAGTTGGGAAGGAAACCAGGAAAAGACCTGTGAACCAACTCAGGCACCGATAGCTCTAAAAAGAGAGCAGCATCACACTAACCAGCTGTGACCTCCGAAGTACAATATTAAAACAAGCGGAGGTAACATACACACATAGGTACGAGTTCATGAAGTTAACCAACCTCCGTATCATACACAACAAACCAGCCTAAATGATCAAGGGGTAATAGATCTTTTTATAAGGACCTCCCAAGCATCATTAAACCAGCCGCAGCTATCTATCATTAAAGGAAACAAGTACAAAATTAGTACCTGTGTTATTTAGCCTCAGCAAGCAACAGTACAAAATCAATAAATAGCAAAGATACACAAAGTACACAAAGGGTACTATAAAAGAGGTACTGAAAGTAGATACACAAAAAAACATATACATAAGTCACACAAGGGGACAAGAAAATATAAAATCTCAAAAAACAGCATATACATGCTCATCGAGCAAGGAAACTTCCCTATCAGAGGCATAACCACAAGAAACCTTCAAAGTTAGGAAATCCACATAGGTCATAGTTCGAGTAAGTATGTTACCTTGGCTCAAGGTGTAGGCATCCTCATGGACCTCAGTAACCTCCGCTCTAAGTTGGGCAGTCTCTGCTGGCTTCTCAGCACGACAAGCCGTAACACCAGCCTCTTCCAGTTCATCCTCATCAGAACTGGCGTCGAGATACGCACTAGCAAATGGCTTCATAGAAAGCTCAGGAAGCGCCGTTTCAACATGCTGAGGCAGAGGATCAGCAGGCGGCAAGATAGGCCGAACCGGAGGCGAACCGGAGGCATCAATTGATAAAACATGGGAGACCTCCGGGGAAGCAGCAGGCGACGGAGACCGCCGAGACGGGCCCTCAAAACTAGGCAACGCCAAAGCGTTAGCCTCTGTCAGAATCTCAGTCTCCACCTCCGGATTAACGATGATGTTCCCTTCTTCATCATAAAAATCTTCAAAAACATCCTCCATCTCCGCAGGATCAGCGGAGGCCCCTTTTTGTTTCTTCAAGCCTCCGCGTGTCAAAGCGCCAGCCTTTCTTTTCTTTCCCTCGGCGGCCTTCATAGCAATGCCGATAGCGATAAATTCTTTTCTCTCATTTTTCTTCTTCAACTTCTCAGGGAGCTCACGCTTAGTGTAGTGAATACCAAGCTCCTCAAAAACCCTGTTAAGACGGGGCATGGTACCAGCCTCTGACCTCCGGGCAAGATACTCCCTCTCAGAAACCTCCCCGAGAATCTCAATAGCCTTTTCCTCGGTCAGGCGGGCAAACTCCTCCTTGCTGTGACCCTCCAAAAGACGAAGCCCAAAATGTGGGCAAGGGATACCACCAACAACTCCAAACACGGGCAGATCCAGCTTCTCTATGGTAAATTTTTTTGCCCAAAACCACGAAGCAGGGGCCAGTAATCAAAAGCTATCATCTCCTCAACAAGATCCCTCCCACCAGAATAACGACAAGCTGTGCTAAAAGCCTCCGTGCAAGACCTCCACTTATCAGAGTCAATGGAACCAGGTTTTACACTGGTTAGAGGATTCATCAGGGTCATTACAGAGGCAAAAGGAAACCGAGTAACGCTCCTACCATCTTCGTCAGGATGAGTAACACTAGGGTTCCAAACGTAAAACCAGAAATCCAACCAATCAACAGGCTCATACTTACCCCTCTGACACCAAGAGATTGCAATTTTCTCCTTACCCCTACTCGGCTTCCTCTTAGCCATAAAACTACATGATGCAAACTAGGCTATCTTAGTGCCAACATAGCGTGGTTGCTTCTGTACTCATAACACTCCGTGAAGGTATTTATACTAAGCCCACCTCCGTAAGACTCGACGGCCCATAGAAATTTGCTCATGTTCAAGAAAGCATGGGGAGTCATGTGATGGAGCCAAACCTCGAACCATTCAAGAACATACCAAAGGAAGTTGGTCGAGGGGAAGCACAGGCTGCAGGTAAAGAAATCTCAAAAGACGACGACCTCATTCTTCTCTGGCTTTGGCATGGTCTCTCCGCGCGGAGGTCGCCCAACACCAGCAGGGAGAAAGCCTTTCCCTCAAGCTCCGCAATCATGCTCTGTGTCATTCAACTATGACCAAAGTCATAGGAGACCTCTGTAGTAGCCATAGCAACCTTCAGAGCCATCAAGTCACTCGGGGAGGCTTCAACGTCCGACAGAGACTCTTCAAGATCCTTAGCCTTCACGGTAGCCAGCATACACTGTTTGAAAAGATCAAGGAAGCCTCTGACTCCGACACCCTAGAACTGAGAATAGGGGCCGGAGAATGAACGACGACGCGCGCAGCAGGGGCGTTTAGGTGCCACGGCGACAGGATGCCAAGGCAAAGGCAAATGCGGAGGCAACAAGCGAGAAACGAAACCAATGAGCGGAGGCAGTAAGTAGCAGAACAAACTACGCAGTGGTGAGTGAAGGGGAGTACGGGTCATTTTCACCACCTATCCTCCTTATATAGGCAGCGATGCGGCGCCTCAACTTCTCAGCCCAACGGTCACGATGATCCACGAATCGAATGGCAGCAGACAAACCAACTCAAAATCAACGCCTAAGATTAAAAACCAAACAACGGTAAAACGCAAAGCCTCCAGTCCAATGATCAACGGGCCAGGGGGGTCGGAGGTAACCACAGCTTCCACGGCCAGGGGCGTGTTGATGGCTAGACTCACCTCCACTGGACCAAACCCACAAGGGGGAATGTTGGGGATGCGCCCCAGGGCCGGTGGCTTATTACCTGCACTTAAAGTCTAACCAACGAATCCAGTATTCCTTTCATATCTGTGTCTGCAGGATCCAAAGGAGAGGCCTCCGGAGGTAGGACCTCTGCCGAGGAGGTACCTCGGGGGAGTCGATCGGCGAACAAGGTCCGGCGGCATAGTCTCCCATGCTCGTGGAGGTTGGATCTCCGTGAGGAAGCCTCTGGTGGAAACCATGGAGCCAATCGACGGCGGAGGTCCGGTGGTGATGACCGTCGCTCAAGCGGGGGCTGATCGACGGAACCTCGACTCCCTCGGAGGCTCTGCGCGGAGGAGGCGGTGACCCGAGGATGCCTTCATCAGGATGGCACACTGGGCTGAGCTGGGGGCTTGTGAACAAGTAGTGGGCTTAATGGGCCTCTCGCAGGCAGCAATGGGCCATGGCCCATAGCCGTGGCCAGGAAATGGTGGACCAGCCTACCCCTTGGAGGCCCACTTATAATAGGGTCATCTAGGGTTTTGAAACTCCTATTGGGGGCGCACTTGTACTTTCAATCTTAAGCTGGGAAGCCACTATAAAAGGCCACGTCCCTTGTGTAATAGAGGGTTGTTGTCCTTTGGTAGCTGCAGTGCCACCTGCCCTTGGGTCCACCTTGTAATTCCACCATATTATATTAAGAGGAGGTTTTTTTTGGTCCAATTGTCCCTCTTCATCCTAAATCTATTGGGAACGTGTCCCAACAGAAATGCTCTACTACCACAGTGGGAGAGATCAAATTAGGCACGTGTAATGGTGTGTATGCTTCCCATTTCATTTATATCAGTTAATTCAACAAAACGATCTACCGCTTTGTCTTACATTTGTGTCTTTCATTATCATCATTTTTAAATGATAGCATAAGGAATGTAGTCATGATAGACTATAAGAGATGGAGATCAGAGGATTGCAAGAGGTGCTAGCATCTTCATCTTATCTAAGGTATTGGATAGAAAAAGAACATTCTCCATTGCAAAGTCCAAGAAGTTCAAGGCACAGTATGGGCCAGAGAGCGGCTCGCTAGACTATTGTAATTTTAAGATCATGATAACTCCATTTGAACTATAACCATAACATTCTATAATATTTAATGTTGATAGATTTGTCGTCTACCACTCCGTCGCAAACAAACAACCGCAGCAGGCCTTTTCGGTTTCCTGCAGTGGACAAAGGTGTCCGCTGTCACTGCCACGCCACGGTAAATCATGGTGTGTGGCAGCGGGCACCTTTGCCCGTTGCGAGAAACCAGATTTCCCACAGGGCTGGATCTAAGCCCACCGAGCCCATCCAATGTTGTTGCCGCCGCCGGGAGCTCCACCGTGTTGGATCCCGCCGTCAGGAGCTCCACAGTGCCAGATCCCGCCGCTGGCGCCCCACGCCACTAGAGCTCGCCGGATCTGCCGCTGTGTCCAGCCGTGTCCCCTCCTCACCGTGGTGGATAGAGAACAACATCGCACGCCGGGCCACCGCCGGATCTGCAGCCGGAGCCCCACGTTGTAACCCCTCCTGTCGCGGCCCAGCGTCGCCATGGTTGACCTGCAAGGGAGGGAGGATGAGGAACTTATCTGAGAGAGAGGAGAGGAGGAGAGAGAGGATGAGGGGCACACCATGCTTCTCCGCACCGAATCCAGCCGTCCTTGCTCCTCCGTGATTCTCGTCGCCCCGCGCACTGCCACCGTGCGCCTCCAGTGGCCGGATCTGGGCAGGAGCGCCGCCTGCACGTCTCCACCGGCCGGATTCGGGCAGGAGCGCCGCCGCCGCGTCTCCACCGGCCAGATCCGGGAAGGAGCGCCACCGACGCGTCTCCACCGGCCGGATCATTCGGGCAGGAGCGCCGCCGCCGCGCACCCATCGACCGGTCAGGGCAGGAGCGCTGCTGCCACGCCTCCACCGGCCGGATCAGGGAAGGAGTGCCGCCGCGTCTCCATAGGACGTGCTCCGCCTCCATCGGAAGAAGAAGAGAGGGAGCCAGTGAGTGGAGGCGAGGAGTGAGGGGCCGGATCCATGCGAGAAAGAGAGGGAGGAGAGGAGTGAGGGGCCAGTGAGTGGAGGCGCGTGAGGAACAAGGAGCTGGCGCACGTCGGGTGGAATGGAGGCGGCGTCGGGTGGAGGAGAGGAGTGGAGGCGGGTGGGTGGAGGCAGGGAGGATTCGAGTTGGGTTGGAGAAAACCTAAGTGCTCTTTATATATGGAACCTGATAGCACTAGTCGGATTGGGCCTCGCCTGTTCTCGTTGGGCCTCTCCCTTAACCGCGGTGGGCCTTATCATTGCCCGCTGTGGTAAATCTATTTACCGCAGCGGGCATCTTAAGGCGCCCGCTGTCGTAAATAGGGCATTTACCGCAGCGGACACCTTAAGATACCCGCTGCGGTAAATCAATTTACCGCAGCGGGCAAAAGAGCCCGTCACGCTAAATAAAAAAATGCCTGTTGCGGTAAATCCCATGATTTACCACAGCGGGCATCTTAAGTGCCCGTCACAGAGGCCCAAAGTGAGACGCTGTGGTAGTTCAATCCTGGCTTAGTGTATATAGAAAAAATATAGCAAAACCCAATTGCACACAAAAAGAATAAAATAAATTTGAAAAAGAGATCACTGCCAGTAAGCAAAAAAACCGATGGCAATGGTAGACACAACATAGCTGGCTTGAGTAAAAAATAGGTAGTGTTGGTTGAGAAAACACCGCTGGTTTGAGTCACGAACCAACCACTATCAGTTTGTGACTCAAGCCAGCAGCGTTGGTGAAGAGAACACTGCCGCCCTGGGCTACATACCGGCACTGTTGGTCGACAGTAACGCTACCGGCTTGTGCTAAAAACCTACGGTGTTCATCAAGAGAATATTGCTTGCTCGTGTAAAGAACCGGCGGTTTGGCTCAACTGGACACTGCCACCTCGTGTCTCAATTGGCAGTCATTTTTTTGTCACTGCCGCGATTTATAAGAACCGGCACTGATGTGTACCCCCATCAGTGCTGGTTTGGTTGTGTCGGTTAAAAGACCGGCAGTGAAGGCGGGTTTTGAAGCGTCAATGAATGCCACATCTGGGGTAGGGACAGGATGGAGGGACTAATAACCTTGCCAGTGGAAGTATATAAGCATGAGGTTACCACTAAATTTAAATTGAAGAAATAAATTTGTTATGTATCACCCCATCTAGGATGAGGTGTGGTTTTTCAAATCGTGAATCCCAGATGCATTTAAATAAATAGTAAATGTCTATAACCCAACAAAGAGTCATTTCATACAATCTGGAAAATCTCGTTTGAGAAAGTTCATATCAGTGGAGTGGAAGGATGCATCTGAATATCTAATGCTAGCCTTCTTGGTCCTCCCATTACGATCTACATATATGCCAACAATGAGTGTTCGGTAGCTGGCTGCCATCCATCACGGCAATATGTTTTGTTGAGCGAGAAATACGGACACATCAAGTCCCTATCACGCAACATTGCACATGATACACACGTCCGATATATATTAATAATATATTGTCCTTGCCGCTACCGCTTGTACACAGGTGGGAAGGCTCGACAAAGACAGGTCTCCCATTTTCATATTGTAAAAGATATTGATAGATTTCAAAGCTGATGCTTTAGGGGCGCTATGGCTTGGTTAAGAGTGATGAGTGCACTATTTTTACTGTGCTTGGCACCGAGTTCTTTCAGGAATGCTCTTAATGTTTTGTCATGAAGTGTGATCCTCCGTCGCTTATCACCATGCGTGGTGTTCCAAAGCGAGGGAAGATTATTTCATGGAACATCCTTCTCGCCTGTTTGGCTTCAGCTGCTGTGCATGGCATGGCTTCTACCCACTTGGATACGTAGTCGACAGCAACGAGGACGTACTCGCAACCTTGGGACTTCTGAAATGGTCCCATGTAGTCAATGCCCCACGCGTCAAATATTTCTATTTGAAGGTTGTAGTGCAGGGGCATTGCATTGCGTGCTATGATGTTGCCTTGGAATTGATACTTCTGACACCTCCGAATGAATTCTTTGGTGTCCTCGTACATCTTTGGCCAGAAGAATCCACGCTGCCAGATTTTGGCTTGTGTGTGGAGTACTCCGTAATGACCTCCATATGGTGCGGAATGGCACTTCTCAATTATTTGCAGCCCTTCGGCTATTGGCACGCACCTTCTCAACAGGCCATCTGAGCATACCCTATACAGGTAGGGTCATCCCAAAGGTGATGTCTGCTTTCAACTTGCAGTTTCCTTCGGCGCTTGCTAACGAGCGGCACTGGCGTAGGGTTGCCGAGGTGGAGCCATTCGTCTGCGCGAGGCGCTGCAGGCCGAGTAGATGGCCCACGCGGCTTCCGAGGCGGAGGTGGAGGCTGTCCGCGGCGACGGACGCCCGTGTGGCGGCGTTGGAGGATAGTCGTGTCGATTAGTCGAATCCAAATGGCTTGGTGGTGGAGTGTGGCATCGTGTGACTCCGGCCATCTCTAATGTGGCCGACATCGTTAGTTATTTAATAATTATATACATATGTAATGTCGAATGATATGCCCGTGCGTTACACGGAGAAATATATATATATATTTCTTTTTATTTCTGAATTTAATTTTTTGTTGGCCTCTATTCTCGGGATGGAAGTGAATACCGTAGCAAATCGCTTGCCCTCCCTAGCCCTCTGTTCTGTCTAGGTGAGGGGAGACAGACAGATCAGTGGCGGTTTGTAACAGAAGCCGCCAACGACACAACGCCATGCCTGGTGGTGACACAAGCCGGCACTAGATATAAGAGATCAGTGCCGGCTTGTGTCACCAACCGGCACTGACATGTTCACTGCCGGTTGGTAACACCAGTCGGCAGTGATGTTTATCTTTATTGTCGGTTCTTCGTCTACCTGGATCATTTGTCTGGTTTTGATGTTTAGAGCCGGCACTGAAGGTAATCAGTGACGGTTCCATCGTTTCCACCATTGATGTGGCCGGCACAGATCCGGTATCTGTAGTAGTGTTATATCTACAGGATGTTGTAAGGTAAATAAAAGCCTCGGAAACTAAATATTTTTGTTAAGGGAGTACTGTCTGTTCTAGTCGTTTGTACTATCAAGCTTGTTATAATAAATAGAAATCTCTAAAACTAAGTATTTTCTGAGTATTAAAGAACAACCGCTTGTGTTCCCACTAGCACTCTGTAGTGCATTGTTTTTCATGATTTTTTTTAATACACAAAAGATTTCATTGCTATTAAAAAGAAGAGAGTTTCAATACAAACTATGCGCATCTAGCGCATTAGGTGGTCTACATGTAACAACCGGACCAACCTAGCAGACTGCTTGCCAATTCAATATTACATAAAAGGAACAACTAAAATACGAGCATCACCCGCCCTATGGGTCTTCAATGAAGAGATCCCACGCGCGTCCCATGAACGCTAGAAATGCCGCGTCAAGGGCCTCCACCTCGTTCGACGACAAGGTCCCTGAACGCAACGCGTCAAGCATACTCTTGGGCGCAGGGGAACACGGGTTGGCTGGTGGCGCAGCACCGAACCGTTGCTCGAGGAGTACCGCGCCCCGCTTGAGGGTCGGCATGTGACCAAACGGTTGGGCGGCTAGCTCCTGCACCTGATAGGCAAGGGCTTCCTAGTTATTGGCCTCTGTCTTAGTGGAGAGGTAATCAGGGGCGGTTCCCGATGGACCAACACCTCATCTCCGAACCGTGTGAGACGCCGAGCGACCTCATGCAGCGTGGGCGTCTCATCATCAAGCTCGACACCGGATTGACCAACCCGAGGAGGCATCTGCTATGCCAACTCTTGTGCTGACGACTGAGGCGAGGAGACATCTGCCACCGGAGGTGGCCCCATAGACCCCACGGGGACAGCTACATCGCTTGCTTCGACATTGGACAAACCCTCCCGAGGAAACTACCATATGGCACACTAATACCTAGAACATTACTACTAGCGGATCTAAACTTACTTTTACTGGTGCATTATCAACCATCAATGCAAAAGGCCTATAAAAATCAGCTAAATTACATGATCATGTAAGAACTGCCACTATAAATATTTACGATGGTGCGTTTCTCAAGAAAATTGCCACTATAATCTATTTATTCTAGTTGTTTTGTATATGATTGTTGCTGGTTAGTTTTGTATAGCTTGTTGGTGGTCAATAACGCCTATTTTATACTACCAACTATTTATCTAAAAATGGGGGAAAACTACAATATTTATACACATACACATTTGCTATTAACCTATTTCCACATGTATTAGAGAATTATTATTTTGCGGGACTTACTTGTGAAATTGTGGAAATATGGTGAAAATACGCTATCTAAACAAGCGTATTACAAGGATTCTTGAAGGAGCCCAAATCCATATCACGAACTAAGGACAACCACCACCGGAATAAGGTCCAGGGACATCAAGAGGGCCACCTGCCAAAGGGGAGGCCCAACAAGCTCTCCACTGGGGTGACTGCCCTAGGGGGGACACTGCCCCACTCCAGAGGCCTTTCGAGCTCATCTTCGACGAGTCGGTTCCTGGTGACATGGCAATGTCGGTTACGACCGTCACCGCCTCAATCTCGCACGGGATGCGCCAGTTTGGAGATCTCCTTGGCAGCTACTCTACCTCCTCCTTGATGGCTACTCCACCTAACCATATATAAGAAGAGGCAGAGGCCCCCCTTGGGATAACAATTCAATTCAAGAGATAGATGTGAGAGTTAGAGCTGCCTTTTAAATATTAGAAATAGGAAGTAAGAGAGAGTTCAAGACAGAGGTTAGAGGGCAATGCAACCCCATGTAAAAGGAGGCCGAGGTCACTTTGTAAACCCTAGCCCACGTTGTCCTGTTAATTTTGTGACCTTCGTTTCCCGACGAGACCTTTGACCGGTGTCGAAGGCCTTTGCCCCCATGTAATCTAAACTATTAGGATATGTCTCCCAACAAGGGGAGGCCCATACAAGGCAGCCACACCTGATTTGTAGCATTTTCATTCTCACGATAAATATGAGCAAGTTGCGGGATCCATGAATCAAACTTAGAACCTTAGGCCTCACGCGATATGCCTTTGACCACTGCACCCAAAACTCACTTATGACTTTACAACAGAAGCAATCCCAGTATTTACTACACCAGAGCTCGAAATACAGATTTAAAGCAATGGATAAATTTAAATGAAAAAGTTTTATCTTAAGTTTTAGATTTAAAGCCTTAGAGTTTGAAATGGTTGTCATTCTCTAGGTGCTCCCGATCTCTAGTTTCCTACTTTCTACGGTTGAGATCCACACTGCAGAGATTAATACTTTATCTTTGTTGGGCAGCGTTGGGAAATGGCTGAAATAGAAACAAAATGAAATAGTCTGCCATTTGGTCGCCTTGCTTGGTCCGGTTTATCATTGGTGGTGGCGCAAGCAGATCCGAAGGAATGGCAGCTACATGACTCGCAGCGGATACTGTAGCTACTAGTAGATTTGCTTAGCTGAGGCTAGATTGGTGTGGAAGACATTGTCATCGACGACGGCGCAAGTGGTGATGATGGATGCTTCTTTGTTGTGTTTTGCTGATCGTCTAGTTGTATCGTTATTCAAGTCTGTGCTTATCTTCTTTTTAATATAATCAACAGCTTTCATTGTTGTTTCATTTCAAAAAATAATAACCTATCCATGGTTATGAGTATTTTATTAGATACACCATGGCATCATTACGTCTGCTACATGGTTGATTTACGCAAATACATGGTCGTTTCAGTACACACATTATTGAACTGTTTACAAAATAATTGATTTGGCCCTTGAGTACATGTAGAGCTGTGTCCAATCCAGTCGCCTGCGTTCTCAACGTGGACATCCAGACTTCGTGTAACAGCTGTGGCTGGCCTAACATTTGAACATCCAGACGTGGGAGCAGTGCATGGTGCCACTGGAAATGAGGTAACGTGAATGTGACGTGGTAGCAGCAGATCGAACACTGACCGTACGTGGTCTCTGCTTCACACTAGCCAGCTAACACTAATCAGGATTACGCTGCTATCAGTCTATCACCATTTAAGTGCCTCATATATACTACCGGTAGTTGGTACGTAGCGTCCACTATTTATTTAACTACTAGGCGCATCCGCTAGAGGATTGTTCTACGATTGCAAATTATTAAGCCTAGTTGTCAGGGATCCGTTCACTACCAGACCTGGGACTTTTCCTGTCGGCCAATTTAATTCCTGGCAGTTTTTGAAAAACCGACGAGAATTCCGAATCATTCCTTCGGTTGCACGAACCCGACGGGAATCTGCTAGTTATAGGATCCATTGCATGGTCTGTCGGGTTGTATAGGATCCATTGCCTGGAACTATTCCCAACTAGAAAGATTGACTAATTTGTATAACCATGCATCAGTTGGATTGGTTCCTTCTTCCATTCCTGAATAACCAAACAGCCCCTAAGACAATTAAATCATAATAAAAAAATTACATATTGCCTGGTTGATGATGAGTTATTTCAAGTTTTGTAAGAAATAAAGACGAGGGAGAATTACACTGACGGTCCCTAAACTATCGCCGGGTATCATCCAGGTCTCCAGACTATATGTTTGGCTCCCTAAACTATTACTGGGGTGTCATCCAAGTCCCTAAACCTGGCAGAGGGTGTCATCTAGGTCTTTAAACATAAAAAGAAATAAATGATTTAGGGTTTAGGGTTTAGGGTATATATTTATATTTATATAAAACTAACCATTAAAACTAACTTTCAAGTATATATTTACATTTGTATTAAAACTAAGTTTAAGTATTTTATATTTTAAAGTATAAATTTATAAATAAAAACTAACTTTAATTATTTTAAAGTATATATTTATATTTATATAAAAACTAAGCTTTAAAACTAACATATAAAACTAACTTTAATTATTATTAAGTATATATTTATATTTCTATAAAAACTAACATTTAAAGTATAAAAATAAATAAAAGTTTTGTCCCACCTGGGGTTCGAATCAGACTTAGGGCTTGGGGTCCAGAGTCTTATGCTTTAACCGCTGTGCTACAATAGAAAATTCGTTTAAGATCATTTTATTTATTCCTTTAACATTTAAAGTTCGACTCGAAACCCAGGTGGGGCAGAATTTTTATTTATTTTTATACTTTAAATGTTAGTTTTTATATAAATATAAATATATACTTTAAAATAAGTAAAGTTAGTTTTATTTATTAGTTTTTTAACTTTTATATAAATATAAATATATACTTTAAATTAATTAAAGTTAGTTTTTATATAAAGCTATACTTTAAAATATCGACTTAAAATAATTAAAGTCAGTTTTTATATAAATATAAATATAAGTTAGTTTTAAAGGTTAGTTTTTATATAAATATAAATATATACCCTAAACCCTAAACTTTTTATTTATTTTTATATTTAAGGACTTAGATGACATCCTCTGCCAAGTTTAGGGACTTAGATGACACCCGACGATAGTCTAGGGAGCCAAGTGTGCCTTTCATAGTCCGGGGACCTGAATGACACCTCGGCAATAGTTTGGAGAGCCAAGCGTGCACTTTCATAGTTTAGGGACCCGGATGACACCTCGGCGATAGTTCAGGACCGCCAGTATAATTCTCTCTAAAGACAAAGGCAACCCTTAGTGGAGAGGGGACGGCCCCATTGACGGTTCTTCCTTCTCCTCGCCAGAGGCAGCGCGGCCTCTTTCTTCTCCTCACTAGCGCCATGCATTGACGGCTCTTCATCCTCAACACCGGAGGCAACAGTCCCCAGAAGCCACTCGGATAAGACTAGGTGGTCCCTCCCAAACACCATGCTTTAATACCTTTATTCATTTTGCTTCTAACAAAAGGTAGTTGTGGTAGAAAGTCAGATTTGATTCTAAGCGTGCTTGCGAGAAGTTGTCCCAAACAGGGACAACTATAATTACTAATCCGAAATGTTCGTGTAATTGAAACCTAATAATTGAAAAACTTAACATTCATGGCATTTGGTTTATAACTTAGATATGGAAGAGTACGTGTGTACTCTCCAACAAAATAATTTAATGTCCTCCCAATACCACAAGGTGAGGTCCATCCAAGCCGTGGCAGAGGACTCATGCACCTGGTGCATAGACCATAAACTAGAACCGCAAACCGACTTATACACTAGTTCTCCCTCGGAATATATGGGGAAGGGATGACTCTTGTAGGATTCTCAAAAGAGAGAACTAGAGAACCTCAACTAGAGAAGGCCATTTTTTTACTCGATGGGGAAGAACACCAACAAACACTAGGGTAGCATCAAACGATCTTCTACCAAACTCTCTATTTCCATCGTTGCATTGCAATCACCGATAGGGTAGTATTCCGTAACACGATGACATAGTCCCGCTCAGAAGCCCGAACTAGGATAAGTTAATGTGTCCCTTTCATGTTTTGAATGTCTGAGAGCCACCGGAGACCCATACATTGACTTCTGACGGACAACCACATGATGCTCGCCACGGTTGCGAACCCACGACACTTGATTTATAGTTTAGATAGAAAAAGGTACGTGTACTCGAACAAAAATAATTTAATCTCAGCATGACACACCCATTTAGCCTTTATGAAACCACACATCAACATGACACCTTTATATATATTCTCGAATCTAGATACAGAACATCGATATTTAGCAGTTTAAAGTACAAATATCATTTTCACAGCAAGCGAGTCAAGTGTCCCTGGTGCCCTGTCATCTATCTGTTTTGGCTTGCCGCATCGAATATTTGACCATTTGAATTGGACAGATGGAACTTGTCTTTTTTCAAAGTCATGGGATCGATATAATCACTTGGACGGCGAAGATAAGGCACGCCCCTCTCACCTTTTTACACCTGTCATACTGGGTAGGTATAACATTTTTTCCTTGTAAAAAAATCATGGTTACTCAACAAATTTGCCATAGTGATGGTTTTATCTTGAAACATATGAATCTATGCAGGTTCATCAATGCAACTTGGCGTGGTACTTACCATAAAAGAATCATAAAGTAAATTTAAATATCACTGTGGGGCCCACAATGAACTGCAGCGATCTACATTTGGGCATCCATACCACCTTTTAACGGTGCAAGATATGGTTAGCAACCGATGAAAATGTATATTTTTTCAATGTTTTAAGCAACGAAGTAGATTGAAACACGATCGTTTTTGGGTACTCCATTTAAATGTAACTGCTCTTTCTGTCGTAGGCAACATGTCAGTCGCCTTTCAACAGTAAGCAATATGTCCGTCCAAAGCAAGGCTGCTATAGTAGTGCGTGGCTGTAAATCTCAAGATCTTCTTGCCAAGTATCTCAAAGGTTCTAATAATCTATGGTTTGCATTCATAGGCGTGGATTTGAATGCATCTATACAACAGGTTTCTGTGCCCATTGCCATCTTTAGGCTGGATCCCCATTTTATTTAACTGCTTGTACATAAAGTAGGCAGATATCTCATCATCATGCGGGGATGCGTGCAGGGTTGCTGATGATGATTAATGGATCGATCTCAGCAAGATGGGATGTAGTAGGTGTTGACAGCATTGAGGCCATTCTCTTTGCTGGCTCTGCCAAAGAAGGCGACAATGCCGTCTTTCTTGCTATGGAAAGCAGGAGTCAATATGCTAGGGACGATTTTTAGGTGCGGCTGGCGATCCTCTGTAGGGCCGGTGTTGGAGAACAACTTTGCTAGGAAAAATATCATGCCCAAACTTTAGAACAGAAAAATAAGTTTTGAGTTGACATAAGACATAAACAAAGACAATCGGCGAAGACGAAATGGCGGCTTTGCATCTTAGAATTTGGACTTCGCTTTATATATTTCAATCTTTTAGGCACAAGATCGGAGACGGCTTCGCTTGTTAACAAGGATTCTGCAAAGTCGATGGGTCGACTTCGTAGTAAAATTGATCTGAGGTCTTCGTATCAACCGTAATGCCAAGCCTGAAAACTGTTTGAAGACTTCAAGGTTAGATTCGTGTAGGAAAGATATGCCATTGTGCCGAATTATGTTTTACCACTTCGCCCTCCTTCTTTCAGTTGAATGTATAGGAAAATGTGAGGACAAAAATGTAATCTTCTGTAATTCCAAAGCCAGGGGGTCCCTATAAATACCCCCCTGACACATTCTGTACGACTCGTGTTGAAATAAAAGTGCGATTTGCGATTAAGTTTCTATCATCAAATGTCTTTGTGAAATCTATCACCCAACAGCCGTTTGGCCAGCTACCCCTACAAATCGATTTCAAGATATTCATAAATCCGGGCAAAAAATATATATAATTTTTTTCAATCTGGGAAGGGCCCCCACCGGTCAGCCCCTTAGAGCATCTTCGATTGCTATACTCCTGAAGCTTTTGCAGTCACGTCGTTTTCATGGGGCAGAGCTAGCTTGATAAGTGCATGTGTCAACAAGTGGGAGAGAACACACAACCACAAATCCAGAGAGTTGAGTGCATGCATACATTTGGGACACTGCATTTGTTCAGGGGGTGTTGCTTTTGCTAGACGTGTTGAGCCTTTGCCATTCCATGCCCAAAAATTAAAAATGTTGATATATTTTATATAGCATCCCTGAAGAAGAACGAAAATATATACTTTATGATATTGTCATCAAGTTGGTTACTTTGTATTCTTTTTTTTTTCAATTCAAATCTTTGGACTACGAGTTTGAATAAGACAATAGGGACGATGGCAGCGACTATGTGAGTACTGGGAAGAAGTCAGAGAACAATGAGTCAATGCCTACCACATATTGATCCAAGGTTTCTAATCTATAGGAAGGATTTTTCTTCTTCTTGTTATTTAATTTAATTTGTGTAGATGGTCCAAATCGATCTGTTTTGTGAAAACCACCATAGATGCCCGTGGTATAGATGCATTCACATATCGAGATTATTGCTTCTTTTAACCAATATATGGAGGACTTTTAGAGATGAATGGAAGATTATTTCATGGAATATACTTATATGATCACCCATATGTCTTGAGAGTTTATAATGAATGCACGCTCACATCATCTGTCATAAGCATGCATATGCCTCAGTCACAGATGTAGCAAGTAAGAAGTCGAGTTCTCAGAAAAATACTCATGAGTTTCTGAGACTTTTATTCATTATTACAAGCCTGGAAGATACAGCGTGTAGTAAGAGGTAAGGCACACACAAGGAAGGGGAGGATCCACAAGGCCATGGCGTGCCGCAGTATAGCAGCAGTAAGCACTACAGGGAACTGACAGGCCGGATCCCCATTTTATTTAACTGCAACATGCGCATACAGTAGATAGGTAGATAGATAGACAGATATCTCATGCAGGGATGCATGCTCACTCGTCGCAAACTGGGATGTAGTAGGTGCCGATCGCATTGAGGCCATCATTATTTTTGTCATTGTCGTTGGTGTATCTGCCAAAGAAGCCGACGATGTTGCATGGCTTGCTGCTTCTGAAAGCAGAGCCCTTATAGGTACCAATCGGGCCATAGGAAGCGTTTGGATTTGTTGTATCGATTTTGAGGGAGGTGACGCGTGCGGTATCATAGGTACCAGACAGTCCTGTGACAAACTGTCCTGGCTGGATGTAAACCTGCGCGCATGCATATGTATGCAAAAGAAAGACTGTGAGCAAACAATTAAATAAAATATATTATATGGGACCAATAATAATATAAACACGTATATACCGTTAGGTCTGGTTTCTTCTGCTGTGTGGGTCCAAATGGACCTGCCGTGATTTCTTGACCATTGTCGCCTCTGTAGGTGAATTTTATGGCACTGATATAATCACCATTCATGCTCCAAATCTGGATGTTCACAAGGTGTTTCGGTTGATTGTTCTTGTCCTCGATGCCAAATGGAGTACCACCTGGGGCGCCCCAAGGGCCATCCTCCACTCCCGTCTGCATTTGATCGATGCAAATATAACTTAGTTTAGCTGTGCGATCATACAAGCTAATGATAACTGCATATTAGCTTTGATGAATATATCTTTCTAGTAATATGCGTACCTTTAATTTGGTCGCGCCCTCCATAGCTAATTGCCACTGGCAGTATATTTCGAGAGATCTCGCTCTTTATTTGTGTTGCAGCCGTAGAAGGGAAGGCTAGCTGCTTGCTTACCTGATCGACTCCTAGCTATTTATAGACCAGCTCAGTCAACAGACAACACAGGTCACGTTCTTCTACTATTAGAATTAAACATGGTCCTTTAACACGTAATACATCAGCACAACAAATCCACTGTTGAGAAACATTTGAAGAGTAATAAAGCGCCACGTATATCAGGTAAGAGTCGACTTCTCTATTCACCAGCGCCACTGTATCAAAATATTATTTTAAACCTCATGAATTGACTCAAGTATTTGAATCGACTTCTGACACATTGATTGGTTTTTTTTTACAACTGCATATATTATATTATATAAAAGCAGTCATTTTACACAAAGGTCCTTAAAAGAAGACCAAAGTACAACACGGTCCAGCGACCGGATAAGGAACTACAGCAACAACGGCGACGATGACGAGGACGAGTTCGCCGGCGAGGGGTCGCAGAGGCGTCGATGGCGCATACACCCGGATGGAGACCGCGCAAAGCGACGGTTGAAGGTGGGCCGACTAAGCCATTGAAGAAGAGCAAACCGACGACCGAAGGATCCTTTTCTTGCCATCGTAGGTTGTAGAAGAGGAAGTTCAAAGTCGATACTCAGGTGGAGGTGAAAACGTCGGGTTGGCGTCGAAGAAGGAGCTGCTGTTCCCTTCAATGTTAAAAATGCGCTTGGTACGGATGAAAATGGTATAATTCTGTTTACACAATGTTAAAAACGCACTTGCTGTTCCCTTCAATCCGATTCGTTAGGGCCGTTTTGCCCATTGAGACTTTGACAACTCTGACTATTGAAATCGCAGATAATTGATAGGCATCCCTTCTGTCCAATTCGTTAGGGCCCCACATCTTGTACCGTTTTGCATACGCACATTTGACGATTATTTGCTAGCACCAATCACTCATGTGCGTTCACATCCTGATGGGAGACTCGACTTGGGGTAGACCCGCCGCGCCACCGAAGGTCCTCCCTTCAGTCACCCTCTCCGGCTGCTGCTGCTCGTCGGCGAGAGGTGGCAGCACCCGCAGCGGTGCTCAGAAAGGCAGCCAGCTGCAACTTCCTCTCCCCTCCAGTCTCCCTCCCTCTTCTCCTACCCAAACTTGCTTTGCTTCTTCGGGAGGGCCGACGGCTGGGATGACGATGACGAACCATATCCATGGCTTCCCATGCCAGGTCCAGTGCCTACATTTATGGATCTGGTGTCCCTCTTTCTTTGGCGGCTATGGCAGCTCGAGTCCTACTATCGGCACCATGTCCTCCAGATCGAGGACAGAAGGCGGGGTAGGCCAGTGGTTGACACTGTCACTGCTGCAGGCCAAGTGCAGTGCCATCTTCCCTTCCATTGTGCCCCCATTGTCCCTACTGCAACTCGAGTCCGCTGTACCGGGGGAGCCTACCAGTAACGATCTGATGACCCCCACTTTGGATCTGGTGTGTGGCGCACGAGCGGGCGCGATGGCCAGGCATGCTAACGCCACCGAGTGAGTTGCACGGCAGCGGCCACGGTATCGTCAGGGCGACCGACACAGTGGCCAGACCTCTGCGAGCCTAGACTACTGTAGCTATGGCAGGTTAGGTTTGGCCCCTTGCTTGGCCGCAGTTGGCCAGGGATAGCACGTGATGACTAGATCTTGCATAGTCGTGGCCGGTCGAGCATGCCCTGGATCGGGCCGTTGCTGGGGGTCAATGAATGAAGAGCCTAGAGAAGCTGATGGGGTACAATGAATGCAGGTTCTACAAAATAACAGAAATTGTTGGGGATGCGCCCCAGGGCCGGAGGCTTATTACCTTTGCTTAGAGTCTAACCAACGAATCCAGTATTCCTTTTATATCTGTGTCCGCAGGATCCAAAGGAGAGGCCTCCAGAGGTAGGACCTCTGCCCCCTGTGTAATAGAGGGTTGTTGTCCTTTGGTAGCTGCAGTGCCACCTGCCCTTGGGCACATCTTGTAATTCCACCATATTATATTAAGAGGAGGTTTGTTTTGGTCTAATTGTCCCTCTTCATCCTAAATCTGCTGGGAACATGTCCCAACAGTTGGCGCCCACCGTTTGTGTCTGGTCGAAGATAACGCCTACAGATGCCACCCAGAAGAAAGGCCTCTGTTAGGAGACGTACTGACGCTGAGGCGGAGGTACCACAACCCTCTGTTCACGGGAGACCAAGAAGAAACACTCGAAGCACCGACGCCTCCGCACCAGAGAACGGAGGTAATGACGAGAACAACAATGCCGAGAAAAGGGGGGACCCGTCTGAGCAGCATCCGCTAGCCCAGAACCAAGAAGACGAATTGGCCAGGCTAAGAGATGACATGCACCGCATGGAAGGCGAAAGAGACAGGTTAAGGGCACAGCAAGCTGCCACCCAAAGAACAATACAATCATCACGTCAAGTGGACGAGATAAGGCAGCAAATGGCTATTCTGCAAGCAAAAATACAGAGCATGCAACCTCCGGCAGCAAGTCCCTCGGAGATAGGCCAACCAATCACAGCAAGTCATCCCCCAGCTATAAACATGCAAGCTGCGCACACCATAATTCCAAGTCTACCCACACCATCAAGAGTCTTTGACCCAAAGTCACCACTGTTCGAAGGTCTACAAAGCTCACCATGGCCTCCAAGTTACAAACCTGTGTCTCTACCAAGATTCAATGGCAATTCAGATCCAAGACAGTTTATAATGAGTTTTGAAGCTGCAGTAGCCTTCGCAGGAGGCAACGATCATGTAATGGCTAAATCATTTTTGATTACAGCAGAAGGAGATGCACTAGCATGGTACTCAATGTTGAAGCCAAGCACTGTATACTCATGGAAGAACCTACGAGTCCAGATACTGGCAAACATCAAAGCTTACATGAGCGAGTCGCTAACATCATCAAACATATTTAGCAACAAGCACCTCAAGGGCGAACCCCTCAGAGACTATTATCAGAGATTCCTACACCTCCGAGCTAAAGCACCAGACGTCCCTGACGGGGTAGCCGTAGAAGCAGCAATAAAAGGATTCAGGATCGGCCCGCACGCTAGTCACTTGGCAAGAAAGAAGCCAGCCACAATGGCTCAGCTGCACGAGAAATATCGCAGTCCGACAAAGACCTCCGCAAAAGATTAGAAGAAGCGGACCATCAAAGTAACAGTTTTCAAATAATGGTAACAGAAGAGACAACAGGAACCAGCAAAGACAACAATACCAGAACTAGCAGAAACAAGTTTTCAATTTGCCTCTGAGTGCTCGGGACAAGAAAGAAACTAATTATGAACATAGAAATCAAGGAGGGCAGAGCTACAGCAAAAGCAACAAGTCCAAGAAATGGAGCAAGAATCAGAAACCAAAGAAGCCATATTGCCTCTTCCACGGAGAGGACAAAGGGCACATCACATGGGATTGCCTGGAGGCCCAAGAAACATTTGACAGAATGAAAAGCAAATAGTCACAACTGTAGCCCCAGCAGCAAAGTAGCAGAGAGGTAAATCACACTCATGGTCCGCAGCTCCAACAACAATACAACCTAAGTTTCCTAGGATACAGTCCAGGACCACTACCACAGCACAACCTGGCCCAGCAGTACTATCCAACATCATTACCAGCCTGGAGACTAGTCTATCAGCAAATAGCGTAGCACCAGGGTTACACCCCGAACAGAGCAGAAAACGGTCTAACTTCATCAACCAAAGACCTTCGCACATAACACTTATTGAATCAACACAGATGTAGACACCTCCGATGGCACAGCAAAGACAATATGAAGCATTACCAGCACCTCCGCAGTACACTTTAACCCCATCAACAGCCCCAAAGGCAGTGCCTCCGATAGAAAACCAGCTAAATTCGCATTCGGTACTACCAACCATTGGCATGATACTACCTATAGCCGGAGGCTTAGCCCTGGAATTTGAAACCAAGAAGCAGAAAAAGGATAACCTCCATATGGTAAACAATGTAGCAGTTCAAGGAGCATACAAATCAACAGAATGGTCCAAGATGCCAATAGAATTCACAAAGTAAGATCTCCAAGTTGAAAGCTATTCGCACGCGGATGCCATGGTCATAAAGGCAAACATAGCAGCCTAGGAAGTAAGCAGGATACTCGTAGACTCCAAGAGTTCAACAGACATCATTTTTGCAAATGTCTTCAATCAAATGAAACTCAGTAGAAGCCAGCTGCAACCGCCAGATACTCCGCTAATTGGATTTGGTGGGAAAAAGATCAATGCACTAGGCAAGATATCATTACCAGTGTCATTCAATGACAGAGACTATGCCAAGACAGAATACAACACATTTGAAGTGGTAGACATCTACTACCAATACAACACAATACTAGTAAGAGGATTTACAAACAAGTTTAATGTGGCAATCTACATAGGATACCTCTGCATGAAAATGCCAGCATTGCATAGGATCATTACAGTGCGTGGTAGTCAAAAAGAAGCAAGGAAGTACAGCGACTGACAGGCATAATAGTAGCACTCAGCAGATTCATTTCAAAGTCAGCAGAACGAAGTCTACCATTTTTTAGAACACTTAAGGCCTCAGACAAATTTGAATGGGGGCAAAGAGCAGTCGGAGGCATTCCAGCAGCTCAAAAACTACGTGACAAAGGATCTTATGGTCATAGCACCAGATGCAGAGGCAACTTTGTTGCTATATGTTGCAGCCTCCGCAAGGGCAATCAGCGATGTGCTAGTGCAAGAAAAGGAAGTTGACAACTAAAGCGCACAACACCCATTATACTATGTATCAGAAGTGCTGCAGGGAGCAAAACTAAACTATTTGGAGGTCAAAAAAATAGCATACGTAGTAGTCACAACATCAAGGAAGCTTAAACATTATTTTCAAGAACATGAGATCCTGGTCCCAACAGCAAAACCGCTCATCGACATCCTAGGCAACAAAGAGGCATCGAGGAGAATCGGTAAATGGGCAACAGAAATATCTCAGTTCAGCATCAAGTTCATTTCAAGGACAGTGTTGACACCGTTTTTGGACATGTGTCAATATAGGCCGAAAACTGTGCCGATCGGCAAGGGAGTGGTTGTGCTTTTAAAGCTTACATTGCTTTGAAGTATGGCTAGCAGATGGTTGCCGATGAAGGTTAATATGATCTTGCCGATGAGAGCAGGAGGCTATTGCCGATGGGAGAAGCATAGTTGCCGATGGAAAATAGAGCTGAAGAACGTGTCGATAGAGGTTTCATCGTAAGCAATGGATAAGGAAACTGGCAATATTTATGCTAATATTTTAATAGTTTACTTTTGAGTCCGACCTTGGTACGAGTCATTATTTTTTATTCCTTAGAGATAAGACTTGTTTAGGTAATACTTTGTCGTGTCTGTTTAGGACTCATAGTACCAGGGTATAAATATGTACCGAGAGGCAATGTAAAAAAGGTCAATCAATCAAATACAACAAATCTATTACTTTTATCTACTTTTCAAGCAATCTACTTTTTGACGACTTCGTCACCAGTACCTTTTCCTTTTCAACGAGTTCTTTCAAGAATCGACGGGCTGCATCAACTTGATCTCCGGTGACCTTGCAGGTTTCGCGTCTACCGAGCATGATTCAGGCTTTGACGTCCGGGCGTATCGCTGTCGTCTCGTCTGATCTGTTCAACAGTTATCGAATACCTTCTGAGCTTTGACATCCGGGTGTATCGCTGTCGTCTTGTTCGGATCTTATTCAAATTTATCATCCTTGTCGATTAACAGGTCAAATCGACTGGCACGCCTTGATATCGAACTAGGGTATTAGCCCGGTGTGTTTGCAGATCCAACGCCTTTCTGCATCAACACATCTTTTGGCACGCCCGGTGGGACAAAGTCAACAGATTTATCATGAAGAATCCTACTGATATCACTCCAAAAAACATCATCGAGATATCAGAATCAGATCTCAAGGAGGATCAGAGGCAAGCCATGGAAAAAGCTATGGAGGATTACAGGCAGCTCTACTTGAAGTCTTTCAGCATGAATAGGGGAGGAGAAGTCATCCAGAAGCAAGATCTGCCGTTGCCTCGGCAGGTAACCTTTGACTCTAACCCTAGTAAATTACAGGAGATGGTTAATTCTGCATTAAATCAAACTTTGATCAACCACTCCACCGTGCTGTCCAATACTATCTACAATGCTGTTGTGCAAACGTTAAGGGACGGACAAGCACCAGGGTATGTCGGGCCGGCATATCATCAGCCGGGATCGGCATCTACAAGTACTCCATCGGCAACTCCAGCCGTTGAGAGTATGGAAGCGCCTACTCTTTCAGCTATATCAGGACCATCCGTCATTGAAGCCACACCGATAGGATCAGATCTAATATCTTAGGAGAGGCCTAGTACTCAGTTGAGCACAGATCTATCGGCATTAGCAATGTCAGGTCCTTCATGTCAACATAGTCAAACTGCTGCTAATTGGTGGGGATACGGTATGCCTCCAGGTCCATCTACTGCCAACTCTGGACTGCCTCAAGTGCATGATGTAGCAGGGAAGGGTCCAATGACATCGGCTACTCCAATTCGGCCGGTGGCTCAAGCGCCGCATTATTCTACTGTACCTCCTGCTATACAGCCATTGTCAATGGGATTCTACGCACCTCCGCAACAGATATCTTATGCGAATCCATTGACTAATCCTCCACCAGTTCAACAGAGAGCTTCCACTGCAGAGCAGCCCATAGTACCATTCATATCTCAGTCTGGATTACCTACAATTCAGGGCAATTATGCTGGCTATCATCCATCTATACAAGAGC
The DNA here is from genome assembly GCA_023333625.1 of Bothriochloa decipiens. Taxonomy (NCBI): domain Eukaryota; kingdom Viridiplantae; phylum Streptophyta; class Magnoliopsida; order Poales; family Poaceae; genus Bothriochloa; species Bothriochloa decipiens. The sequence goes on from CM041634.1 coordinate 59,139,027, forward strand.
ATCAATTGTCTGCAAGCTATCAGCCATCGGCAAGCCAGGTGCTGATGAGTTACAATCTCAATTGGTCAGGGCAAGCACCAATTCAGCAACCTCCTATTCAACCAAGCTACCAAGCAATAGGGACTCAACGGTATAGTCCACAGACAACTTTCCAGGAACAAGCATCGGCAAAACAGCCGATGAACTTTACTCCGCAGATTGGTGCCGTGAATATGCCGATTTATCCAAGCCAAGTGCCACAGGGGTATGTAGAAGCATATCAGCCAACGCCTCCAGTAGAGATCCAGCCAGTGCATCGGCAAGATCAGGATGCACTCTTGACCGATAAGATTGCAGAAGTGATGAAAGAACAATTTGGGATTCAGCCCAAGATCGATACTTACTCTTATCGGACTCCATACCCTTCATCTTATGATTCAATTCCTTTCCCGAATCGGTACAAGGTGCCAGATTTCACTAAGTTTTCTGGGCAAGATGATACATCAACAATGGAGCACATCAAGCGATTCATTATCCAGTGCGGGGAAGCAGCGAACAGGGATGAGCTGAGGATCCGTTTATTCTCGTCCTCTTTGTAAGGGTCAGCATTCACGTGGTTTATATCATTGCCACCAAACTCTATTCTTACTTGGACCAATCTGGAAAGACAATTTCATAAGTACTTCTTTGCTGGTGTCCATGAAAAGAAGCTTACCGATTTAATGAAATTAAGACAGCGAAGCGACGAATCGGTAGAGAATTTTGTGCAAAGGGTACGAGACATGAAGAACAAGTGCTATAGCCTAGTGCTTGATGACCGCCAGTTAGCTGGTTTGGCTTTCCAGGGTTTGTTGCCGCATCTCAGGGACACATATGATGCTTAGGAGTTTGAAAGTTTAAGTCATATTGTGCAGGGGGTCTCTGATCAAAGTGCTCAAGCTCCAGAACATAGAAAGAGCTGGAACAAGAAGGTGTCCTTCGTAGAGGCAGAGGAATCAGATTCAGATGAAGAACCAACTATCGGCCTGGCTGAGTGGGTAAAAGGTAAAAAACCTTTATCTTGTCCTTTTGGTCAGAAAGAGCCAGAGAAATTCACGTTTGATGTCACAAAGGCCGATAGAATATTTGATCTGCTACTTCAAGAGGGCCAAATCAAGCTATCACCCAATCATGTGATTCCATCGGCAGATGAGCTGAAGAAGATAAGGTACTGTAAATTTCATAATGTAACTTCGCACAGTACCAATGACTGCAAGGTTTTCAGACAGCGGTTGCAATCGGCAATTGAATCTAGGAGGATCAAGTTTGACAACTCTAAAGCTCAGAGGCCGATGAAGATTGATCAACATCCTTTCCCAGCAAACATAGTGGAGGCCATAAACAAGACCAAAGTGTTGACATCGGTAAGCGCTAAGAGGAGAGCATCGGTGGATCCTAGAGATCAAGCAACTACCGATGACTTGAAGGGGAAAGAGATAGTTGAAGAAAGCAGTAGTTCAAGAAGGCCTCCTAGACCAGCTCCGTACAGAGTTCCAAGTAACCGCTATCAGCATCGGCAAGAGGAGTTGCGTTGGGATGCGTGGCATCGGCACAATGGTTATGATTGAACCGATCGGGCAGAAAGAAGGCCGCGCTATGGTGATCGGAGCAGATACACCGATAAGCCGATCAGAGAAGGGGTATCGGTACATGATCGGCTGGGGGGCAGGACCAGTGTACATGAAAGGCTGGGCAGGCATGCTGACTGTTTGCTGATGAATCAAAAGGAGCTCAAGGAGATGACCAATGCAGGAGTCCCTGATGAAACAATACTCTACAGGGATCCCAATACAAATTGCCCAGGTTCAAGTGCAAAAATTTACCAACCCGTCTGGAAGACGGAGCTTCCTCAATGGTGCCCTAAAGGTCTAATGAAGACTCAAAAGAGGAAGATGCAACGTGAGCACAAAGAGGAAAGTTCCCGTGGAGCAAAAACTCAAGTATGACGGCTGAAGCGCAAAAGTGAAGGTCCATCGGCAGACATCAACATGGTTTTCCTATTGCCGATGAGGTTCTTAGCACTTGCCAATAAAAATATATATATAGATAAAGTGCTTGTTCAAAAAAGAATGTATCAGCACTACGTTAATGTGAAGTTTTACAAATTACCGATACATCACATTGCCGATGAAAAGGGAGGTTTACAAGTTCAACAATGAATGGATAGTTGATATCTCGCGCAGGCGAATTTGGTCAGCTTTCTCCAGTATCTTTGCATCTTCATCGGCATTGCCTTCAACTGGCTTGATCTTCTTCTTGAGCGCCAGCGTCTTGAGGACTTGGTTGTCCCTTTCTTGCTGAAGAGTCTTGACAGCTTCGGGCATTTGGGCCTTCTCATGATTTGCTGCGTCCAAGGCTCCTTCAATCTGTCTCAGCTCCGCTAGCAGGGCTTCTCTTCTTGCCGATAGTTGAGCAATCTTGTCCTCTAGATCTGCACAAGAGGCTTCTAGCTTACCGATGTCTTTGTGTTTCTCATCGGCAAGTTGCTTATGCTTCATCATGTCCTCCTGGAGTTTTGCCTGAGTGGCTCTATCGGCAATCCGCTGGGCAGCCCTCTGATACTGCAACCACCGACTCTCCAAATGTGCAGCTTGGAAGAGTGCTTCCTCAACATCGGCAGGAATATGACCTCGAATTCCTTTAAAAGTTGCTCTTGCAGAGTCAGAATCCTAGATCAGTAAAGAAGTCTCCTGTTGTAGTAAGGATAATAGTGTCTCTAGCTTTGACTTGGTTTCAGGTGATAGAACTCCAAGGTTTGGAGCAGAGCTTTCTTCAGAATCTTCATCATCGGGAACAATCCCACTAATAGAGAAGGAAAATAGACTATCGGGGGAATCTTGCTCCTAAAAAGGAAAAGGTGATGTCAGCAGAAGAGCCCAAAGTGTTAAAGGTTATCTAAGGGAGTTAACTCACCTGTTTCAAGGCAATCTCTCGCCTTTGGCTCTGAGAAACAACCTCAGGTACAATTACCGATGAAGTTTCTTGTGTTGGTACCTCGATTGGTTGCTGCTGCGACATCGATGCCGATGAAGATCCTTGTATGGGTACAATGGCTGATGGAAGAGCAGTTGCCAATGGAGAGGTCTGCACAGATACGTCAGGCGATATCTGGCGAGGCGAGGACGCCGACGGAGATGGTGTAAGTCTTACCCGCTTGGATTGTGATTCTTCGCCCGATGAAGCCTTACGCTTGTGCTGTAAGATATCGGCATCGGACGGCTGGGGGGCATCGGCAATGGATGGCTGAGGAATCGGTACACTTGGGACGGTTGCCGATGCAATTACTCGGTGCTGCAAGAGAGACAGATGAGTAAAAGTGCCGATCCAATAATCAAGGTTTGAATAAAGAATACCTCTGGAGAGTCATCAAGGACAACAAGGTGGGGTGATGAAGGTGCTGCAGGTGGAGACGAAGGGCGAATTACCGATGAAGATTCTAGTGGTGTAGAACTCGCGCCCTGAAATGTGAAATCGGTAAATCACAGCAATCGGCATCTGCAAAAGAAAGTGAGATGGTTACCTGAGATGTCTGTGCCAAAAATGTGACCGATTTGGTGCTCTTCTTGGTACGACCACGGCCCACTGGAGCATCTAGCGAGGGAGCTTTATGGCCAATGATGGATACCGGGGAGATCGGCTGCAGCCGTATGACCTTGCCACTCTTACTTAATGTTGGAACTGGGTGATCGACCTGTTTAAAAGGGGTTAAGTTGCCAATGGATTAAAGGGGAGTGGAAAGAAGTGCAGAGGGTCAGACTTACCGCATCGGCAGGGATGGCATGATCGGAATCAATGAGATTCCAGTAAAGATGAGGAGATGCAAAGAATAGTTGCTCTTTCCATTCTTGCCACCATAATTTGAAGGACTCGGTGACAAAAGAAGCTGGTACCCAATCAGTTAGATCGACATTAGAGGTATCGGCATCGGGAAGGAGAGTGACAATCTTGTGCCAATCCACACGGTTCGCAATAGTCTCTCTCGGTTTAATCACATCGGCAAAACAGAGGTTGATGGGTAGTTGTCCAAAAGCTAGTTATCTTGCTGCTACCAATGGATAATAGAACTCGTATGTGGGATTAATGTTCTTCCCACTTCCAAATATGTTGATCGGGATGGCACGAGGGGTGATTATTGCACTAAGAATGTCGGCATC
>CM041634.1:59153392-59171157 GCA_023333625.1 Bothriochloa decipiens
AGGGACGCCGTGATCGTCGCTACCTGATGGAAGTTGATGAGAGGATCTGCAAGTCAGAGGATAAGGAAGCGGCATGGAAGCAAAAGATTGCAGACCTAGAGCGTGAGATAGCACGCAAAGAGCACACTCACCAGGATTAGATCACTAGTGTGATGAGCGAGTTGGATAAGCTTCAAATACACAACAGCCGTCTCAACAAGAATATCTGGGAGCTTGAGGCCACTATGGCTGAGAAGAATGAAGACATTGCAAAGAGATTCCAGGAAAAGAGTCAAGATGCTGCCTACAGGGACAAGCTCCGTGAGCAGTGCAAGGCTCAACGTGAGAAGCTGCTACAGGAGTACACCCTTGCTAGCTACAACCAGGGACACTTGATCAACTATGTCCATAAGACGGCATACCTCATGGATAAGCTCAAACGCACTATGGAAGCTTGGAAGAGGTCAGATCATAAGAGGGTCAGAGAGTACGAGGAGTTGCAGGATGAGCTTCCCTTACGGCCCGTAAGAGGGTCAGGGTTGAGACATTTGAGCTGGGGCAAACTCAACTTGAGTGGATGTCCCACCACTGGACTTAGTGGACAGGCAGTGTCCACCCCTCAGCTCGAGGAGGCCCGTCGCTATGTCTCTCGCCTTCAGATGACCGACGAGCAGATCCAGGCATCTGGCATCAGTATACCTCCCACAGCTTATAGTTTGGACCAGCCTCTGGAGATGGTCTAGAGTAATACCAGGTCAGGAGGTGATGAGCCCTGTATGGCCAAGTGACCAGACTCACCATGATGCTGAGTAGTTGTCCACCCCTTTTTGCTAGACTACCTGCGTGTAGTACGTTTCTCGCGAGTCTCCAAGCGTAGCCACTAAAGACATCGCCATGTAACCCCCCTGATGTAATGAATGATTTGGTTTTTATCGTCTCTTATTGGATCTTCATGCTTCTTCGTCTGGGTGTTGGATAAATTAGTAATGTTTTAAAAATTATTTTGAAATAAGTATGTCTTTAATATCAAAGTTATAATAAGCCCGTATGCCCTAATCTGAGGTTTATGTTGAGCAGGATGTTCACTCGTCGTGCCAGCTGCCTGAGAAACCGCTCTCCTTCACCCGTGCCCGCCAGGGGCCGCGGACGCAGAAGTGGTCGTGCACGCGTTGGTCGCATACCCCTTGACCTTGAGGAGCCACCCCGCGCTGCCACCCCACGACCTGCACACCCATCGCCACCACCGGTAGTTGAGCCAGAACCAGCTGCCGGAGGCGCGGCTGGAGGATAGCCACAGCCTGCTGCTGAGCCCGAGCCTGCCGCAGGAGGAGATGCAGCTCCACCACCACCTCCCGTGCCACTCTTGGCGGATGTGATGGCCCAGCAGACCGAACTTCTTTGAGTCTTAGCTGAGAGCGTGCTGCACCCCCAGCACCGGGAGTCCCGCGATGATTTCTATAAGAAGCTGGAATTCTTTCTCAAGCTGAGGCCCCCGACGTTCGATGGCACCAGCGTCGACCCTATCGCTGCTGATGATTGGCTTAAGGAGATTGAGAAGAAGCTGGACTTGACCACTTGCACTGACAAGGAGTGCGTTGGCTTGGCAGCTCACCAGCTTGTGGGTGCTGGACGATTTTGGTGGGACAGCCTCTGCGAAACCCACCGAGACCCCGCCAACATCTCCTGGGATGAGTTTGTGGACGAGTTCCGCGCATTCTTCATCCGTGAAGGTGCACTGGAGAAGAAGGAAAACGAGTTCCGCAGCATCTCCATGGGAGCCGACAAGGTGCATGAGTACACCACCCGCTTCACTAACCTGCTGCGCTATGCACCCGTCTCAGTGGTGAACTCTGAGAAGGAGAAGATGTACTACTACCGCAAGGGCTTGTCTAGCCGTATCAGGCTCTCTCTCTCAGGCACCAAGAGCCACACCCTCCGTGACCTGATTGATAGGTGCATGGAGATTGAGAAGGACCGCGATGAGGTTTTCGCGGAGAGGGAAGCGCTTGGCAAAAACAAGAAGCGCCGTATTGAGGGCACCTCCCACGCACCTGCCCCACGGAGGTCGCGAGGTGAGACCTCTCAGCCTCCCCCGCTCTCGCTTCGCCCAGGGAGCGGCTCACGGTTCGAGCCGGGGCGGTGGTACCCACACCAGCAACTACCCCCGCCCTGCTCAGGACCGCCAAGCATACGCTCGTGCCGCACCTGGAGGTAGCACGTGGAGGTCCGCCGCGCCAACCCCCACAGGCGGCATGACCTACACTTGCTTCGCTTGTGGCCAGCCAGGTCACAAGGCAGCCGAGTGCCCAAACAAGGCTGCACCAGCTACACCAGTGCCCACCAGGCAGAACCAAGGCACCCCGCACAAGCAGATGCCATCCGGAGCACCCCGTGGCCGCCTCACCCACATCTCAGCAGAGGCCACCCAGAGTGCCCCCGATGTGGTGTACGGTATGTTTTTAGTGCATGGAGTTAAGGCATCCGTGCTGTTTGATTCAGGTGCTACATGTTCATATATATCCTCCAAGTTTGCACGAGAGCACCATATATCTGTCACTCCACGAAAAGAAACTCTATACACCAGTTCACCCTTGGGCAACATTTGTTGTACCAAAATATGTAAGGGAGTGAGTATCACCATCGAGGATCTTACCTTTCTTGCTGATCTTACCTTGCTACCCTTCGAAGGCCTAGACGTCATTCTAGGGATGGATTGGTTAACCCAGAACAAAGGAGTGATATCTTGCTCACCCAGATTTGTGGATATAACCCATCCAAGTGGCCGTCAGATCAGATGTGAGCCAAACAAAGGGACAGATATATCCATGCTGTGTGCCTTGGAAGAGAAGTCACTTGAGGAAGTGCCTGTAGTTTGTGAGTACCCGGATGTCTTTCCGGAAGAGCTACCAGGAATGCCACCGGACAGAGATGTTGAGTTCGTGATCAACCTAATGCCTGGTACGAGTCCGATTTCTAAGCGACCCTACCGTATGGCAGTTGACGAGCTTAAGGAGCTTAAGAAACAGCTCGAGGAACTATCCGAGAAAGGGTTCATTAGGCCCAGCGCCTCGCCCTGGGGATCTCCTGTGCTATTTGTTAAGAAGAAGGATGGAACACAGAGGATGTGCGTTGATTACCGAAACCTGAATGCCGTAACTATAAAGAACAAGTATCCTTTGCCGAGGATAGATGACCTGCTTGATCAGCTTCGCAATGCCAAGTACTTCTCCAAGATTGACCTCAGATCAGGCTACCATCAGATGAAGATCAGAGAGGAAGACATTCCTAAGACAGCATTTGTCACCAGATATGGGCAGTATGAGTACACCGTCGTGTCCTTCGGTCTTACGAATGCGCCGGCTTATTTTATGAACATGATGAATAAAGTGTTCATGCAGGAGCTAGATAAGTTCGTGGTGGTCTTCATTGATGACATTCTTGTCTATTCTGCCATCGCCGAAGCGCATGAGCAACATCTAAGGATGGTACTGGAGAAGTTGAGAAAACATCAGCTCTATGCCAAGTTCAACAAGTGTGAGTTTTGGCTTGAGGAGGTCGCTTTCCTAGGCCATGTGCTCAACGCTGATGGAGTGGCTGTTGATCCTTCTAAGATTGAGACAGTGAAGGAATGGGAGCAGCCACGGAATGTGACTGATGTGAGAAGTTTCTTGGGATTGGCTGGTTACTATCGCCGATTCATCGAGAACTTTTCCAAGATAGCTCGCCCCATGACCAATCTCCTGAAGAAGACCAAGGAGTTTGAATGGACGCCCCAATGCGAACAAAGTTTCCAGACCCTGAAGGAGAAGCTCACCACAATGCCTATTCTAGCCTTGCCCGATATCCACCAGGACTTTGTGGTCTATTGCGATGCATCTCGCTTCGGGCTTGGTTGTGTTCTAATGCAGAATGGGAAAGTCATTGCCTATGCTTCCCGCCAGCTTAAGGAGCATGAACAGCGTTACCCTACCCATGATCTCGAGCTTGCAGCTGTGATCCATGCCTTGAAAATTTGGAGGCACTACCTGATAGGGAACAAATGCGAGATCTACACCGATCACAATAGCTTGAAGTACTTTTTCACCCAGGAAAACCTAAACATGAGACAATGTCGTTGGCTCGAGCTGCTTAACGACTACGACGTGGAGATTCTCTATCACCCTGGGAAGGCCAATGTGGTCGCTGACGCTCTTAGCCGCAAAAGTCATTGCCATGCCTTGTTCACCACCGCTTTGCCCACGGAGTTGCACAAGGGCATTGATGAGTTACAGATGGAGGTGATACCTCATGGCCTATTGAATGAGCTTCGCATACACTACACCCTCATGGATAGGATCCGTGAAGCCCAACGCCATTGCCCAGAAATTTGGGAGATACACGAGCTCCTGACACAAGGCAAGTGCCCGGAGTTCAGTGAGGATGAGCTAGGCACTTACTGGTACAGGGACAGAATTTGTGTGCCGACCGACCCAGCTATCCGCAACGAAATCCTATCAGAAGGTCATGATTCCAAGTATTGTATCCACCCAGGCAGTACTAAAATGTACGCTGACTTGAAGAAGAAATTCTAGTGGAAGAACATGAAATCAGACATTGCAGAGTATGTTGCTAGATGTGACATTTGCAAACGCGTCAAGGCTGAGCATAAGAGACCTGCAGGGCTGTTAAAGCCACTGGATATACCTGAATGGAAGTGGGATAGCATTTCTATGGACTTCATTGTGGGTTTGCCTCGAACCCCGAAGGGCCATGATGCCATATGGGTAATAGTCGATCGCTTGACTAAGGTAGCTCACTTCCTAGCCATCAGGACTGATGCCCAAGTCGGCCAGCTAGCAGATTTGTATGTTGGGAACATTCTCAAGCTGCATGGAGCCCCTAAGAGCATAATATCTGATCGTGGACTGCAGTATACGTCCAAGTTCTGGAAAGCCCTGAACAAGTCGATCGGCAGCAAGCTAGACTACAGTACCACATACCACCCTTAGACAGATGGGCAGACAGAAAGAGTGAACCAGATACTTGAGGATATGCTTCGAGCTTGTGTTCTGAAATATGGGACTGATTGGGAGAAGAGCTTGCCCTTTGCAGAGTTCTCCTACAACAACAGTTACCAGGCTAGCCTCAAGATGTCACCTTTCGAAGCTATGTACGGAAGACCATGCAGAACACCCTTGATGTGGTCTGAAATGGGTGAAAGATCATTCTTTGGTCCGGCCACCATTAAGGAGGCCGAGGAAGGAGTCGCTCAGGTGCGAGAAAATCTAAAAATTGCCCAGAGCCGTCAGAAGAGTTATGCCGACAAGAGGTGCAGAGACCTCGAGTTTGAGGTAGGAGACTATGTCTATCTCAAGGTCTCCCCGCTTCGAGGGACCGTCAGGTTCCATGTAAAGGGAAAGCTAGCACCGAGGTATGTGGGACCGTACAGAATCAGTGAAAGGATTGGCAAGCTTGCCTACAGAATGGAGTTGCCCCCACAACTGGCAGGAGTACACCCAGTGTTCCATGTGTCGCAACTGCGCAAGTGTTTGCAGCCGCCAGAGCATCCGATACCCGCAGAGGCACTCGATATTCAGGACACTTTGGAGTACAGAGAGCACCCCGTCTGCATTATGGACAGAACCACCAAAGAAACGAGAAACTCTAGCACGCCGTATCTGAAGATTCAGTGGAGCAATCACACAGAACGGGAAGCAACTTGGGAGGAGTCAGAAATGAGGAAGCTCTACCCCTACCTTTTTGAAGAGTAAGTTACACTCTTGAATCTCGAGGACGAGATTCTCATAAGGGGGTAGGACTGTAACAACCCTAGAAATCCGGTCACCGAAAATACGGGCTTTCAAAAATTTTTCTAAAGTTTACCAGTGTATGGTGGATGTCATGTAGGAAACCCGCCAATAGATGCACAAATAGCACCCGACGTTAGCCCGAGCATTGCATTTAAATAACCAGAGTTTGATTCGCCTCTTATTCAATTTTATGTGATGATAATAAAATCGAATAACCTTTAATGCATGTATATATATATGCCTGCTACCGACTCCCCGCGCCGGCCCAGCAGCGCGCTCGACCTCCGGCGCACGTGCTCGCCCGCGCGCGCACGCGCATGCACGCCGGCCTGCCTGCCCGAGCTCGAGGCCCAGCTCGGCCTGCTGCGCTGCCGCCTGCCCGCTCGCTCGCGCGCTCGCCCGACCAGCCTGCCTCGAGCGTCGGCCCAGTCGCGCCACGCGCTGCCGTGCCCCGTCGATCGCTAGCGCTCGCGCTCGTCCGCCAGCCGACCGCCGGCCCAACAAGGCGGCCACCAAGGGCCTGCCGCCGAATGCGCCCGCGCCCCTTCCCTTTCTCTCACTGACAAGCGGAGCACACCTGTCAGCTCCTACCTTTTACCACTTCTGGTCGACCGCGCGTCGCGTCCGCCGCACCATTTTTGTGCACCGCGCGCCTCCGCCGTCCGCCCGAGTACGGTCGTGTCCCGCGCCGTCCATCTAACCGCCTGCTTGCACCACGCTTCACCGAACCCTAACCCTAATCGTGGCCGCGCACAGCCGCCCGATGGGCATCTTCTGCCTCCGCCGTCCATGGCCGGCCGCCGTGCCTATTTAAAGAGGAGCACCCTGGCCTCTAGGGTTTCCCCATCGCCCCGCTGTCTTTGTGGAGACCCGCCGCCAGATCAGTCGAGCGAGAGAGAGAGAGAAGGAGGGAGGAGCAGGAAGGAGGCGGAGCTAGAGCGCTGCTGCCGCTGCCGCCGTCCGCGCGCTGAGGAGGACCTGGGAGCGCCGCATAACCGCCTCGACGCCCCGGCTTCGCCTTCCCTGCACCGAGCCGCCACCAAGCCCGCATCACCTGCCTCAACCATCGCTACGCGGGTAAGCATCCCCGCCCTCGCCCTGCTCGGCCATGGCCGTTACCAGTACACCGTCGACGTTCTTGCTCCCCTTACCCCTGTTTCTTTCCTTACCGCGACCGATAGCTTCGCCGTAGTCTAGAGCACGTTTTTGGCAACCTCTAGGAGCCGGCACGGGCCACAGTTGGAGCCACGCACTTTTGCAGCTCCGACCTCCTCGGACTCTGGCCGCCGAAGTGTCCGCCGTGGCCGCCGAGCCGCGCACGCCCCGCCGTGCCTCGACTAGCCCCGGTAGCTAGCTCATGGAGATCCCAGCTTCTCCAATCGAAAGGCAAGAAGGAAGATGGAGACCAACGCCCGGCTTCGCCGGTGAATTTAGCCTCGCCGCAGCCGCGCCTCGCTGACCGCCACCGGCCTGAGGTCGATTTCCCCAAGTTCGAGCACCTAGCCGGCCAGCCACGTAGCTCAGCTAATCAGCCGACATTCGTCGAGGGTCCACCCGATGAGTCGAGGTTTCGTCCGACATTCGTCGAGGTTCCGTCCGACATTCATCGAGGGTCCGACCGACGAAGTCGAGGGTTCGTCCGACATTCGTCGAGGGTTCACCCGACGAGTCGAGGGTCCGACCGACGAAGTCGAGGGTTCGTCTGACATTCGTCGAGGGTCCGACCGACGAAGTCGAGGGTCCGTCCGACATTCGTTGAGGGTCCACCCGACAGTCGAGGGTCCGCCCGACGAGTCGAGGGTCCGCCCGACGGTCGAGGGTCGGCCCGACGAATCGAGGGCCAGCTCGAGTCGAGGATCCGACTCGAGGCCAGAGGGTCGAGTCTCACCGGATAACTGTTTTCGAGGCCAGTCCGTTCGCCGGGCGAGGTTTCGTTCTCGAGGCCAGTCCGTTCGCCCGAGCGAGCTCCGTCCTCGAGGGGTCGCCCGGACCGCCCCCTCGAGTGTACAGTGGCCGACCCGACCTGGCCCAGAACTAGCCCTGTCCAGACCTCCGAGGCCCGGTCGAGACCTGTCAACATTGACCGTTGACCTGGCCCCACCTGTCAGCCACTAACTGGACCCGTCGACACTGACGTCAGCATAACGTCGGCATGACGTCACTAGCCCAGACTGCGTCAGTGCTGACGTCATCTCAGCCCCGGCTGCACTGTTCCTGCGCGCCACGTGGCCCAATCAGGAGCTGCCACGTGTCAAGCCTAGGTTAATCCGCCCTTTTTCTTTTTCAGAAAATAGAATAAACTTCAGAAATTCATAACTTCTTCATACGAGCTCCGAAAAATATGAACCAAGTGTCCAAATTTTCATAAAAATAAGCTCTACGTCATAGGCTTGTGTCTGAGTGCATTTGGAGTTATTGAATTTTATTGCTTCTTTGTGTTGACTCTATAGGAGCCGCTGACGCGGCTATTATGTCTCGTTTCAGAGGAGGATCAGCTTGAGAAGGACGACTACGAGTACGAGGAGGAGCTCGGTGACGACTTCACAGGTGCCACACCCCACCCAACCTCGTAGATCCTATTACGCATGGCATAATATCTAGTTGCTAGTGCTTTAATTATGAATATCACCTGATGATAGGTTGCATGGTAGAACTGCCTGATGAGCCTTTACCTTGTTGCAACCTTACTCCTGCACACCTGCTGATAGGCTAGACGCTTGCTTATTTCACTTATGATGCTTTACTTCTACTACGCTTATATCTGTGTGATGATGATGCGTGGTGGAGAGTATGGTCATATGGTTAAGGCACGTGATGCCACTTTACTCGGGGAGGGTGCTGCGTGCGTCTTGAGTGTGTGGTGAGGGTTGAGTTGATTGGACATGATTCTACGATGAGCCATGTGGGCGAGTCTTGCCGGGGAATGTGTTCTGGGCATTCCCGTGTGAGGTGCTTGTGGCGGGCACATTGTGATGCATAAGGAGATCCCGGGGGTGAGAACCTTCGTGGAGCGAAGCCCCGGGTAGAAGTGCTGTTGTAGCACGAACTGTTGTAGTCCCAAAAGAGAAGATAATCCTGTCTGATCCCTCCTAGGACCTGATATCTCTTGAGGACCGGAACCTTGGGACTTACGTGCTCACCACTCGCTCTTGTATGGGCGGGAGACGGATGTCTGACTAGCTAGGACGGTGCCACTACTACTAGGTTGTTAGCAGAAAGTGTCGGGAGGTACGGGCGTGGAGACCCACACCCTCCTTAGATAGCATAGTGACCACGGGGGCCCGGTACTATGTCTCACAGTCTCAGTGTGCCGGTGGTACCTATCCGGGATATCCCAGTACTGAGTGGTAGGGTGGCATCGCACCGGTTAGAAAGCAGCCGGAATCAGCTTAGGTGGGGCACCGCCAATGATAGTGATCTTGTGGTTACGGGAGTACACGCTCTACAGAGTTTATGAATCTATATATAGTCCGCGAGCCACTAGTATGGCTCTTTCCTAAGACCCACGCTTCTCGGGAGTAGTGAGAGGAGTCCTTCTATTTCTCCCCCTGGTGTTACCCTTCCGGCTGTGAGCCGCTGAGACAGGCTCCGAGAGGGAGTTGGACCTGTCGACTGAGTGCGAGAGGGTGAGATGTGTGTGATGGTGATGGAATGGGTTTGGATGTGTGGATGAGATGGATTAAATTTGATGAACTATATTATATAATATTGGTCACTGTTTGCATAGGAAACTACAGTCACATATTAGGTCGATTTGATTATATCCTTTGCATTCCACCAAATACTACATAGCAAAAGCAAAGCATAGGGTGGGAGATGTGGCCAGTACAAACCGTACTGAAAATTATTTGGCAGGTGAGCCCGACTACGACTATGACGACGAAGAGGAGTAGATGTCTCGTTCCTACGCTCAGGCTTCTTTTTGGAGATTTTATTGTACTTCCGTCTTTCGCAGCTGTTCCAGATGCTGCAGCTACTCTGATGATCCCGCCAGTGTGGCGATGAACTATTTATGTAATCCCTTCTAATTGTATTCTTTTGTTCGATGTATGGATCCTGTATCGACTATTGCGAGATAATGAGATGGTTTGATGCTTCGAACTATTATATTATCCGCCATTCTGTGTATTTTCCCTTCGTGGAAAATTGAGGATGTTTCAAGCAGCTTCGACATCGGCCCAGGGAGCCGGCACCTCGTCGCGGACCTATCGACTACCTAATGACCCCTCGCTGATGCACCGATCAGCGACGAGGAGGTCGAGATCGGCCCTTCACAGCTTGCAGGAGCACCTCCGCCCTACACGCAGGAGTTATCACAGATGACTCCAGTGCAGCACGCCCGTGCGACTCGAGGTGTTCCACCGGATCGCCACACCTACTCGTCGGGGCACGTGCGACCGAGGAGGCCGAAGAGGGGTAGGGGGCAGGGGCAGGGACAGGCTCGGGGACAGTAGTACCCTGTATGATGTAATTACTGTCTTGATGTATGATACGCACTTTTCTTTTGTCAAAATTTACCTTTTGTTATATTCTTCGTTTCCCGTCGGGGCCCTGGCGTATTGTGATGATTCTTTTGAGTACTATATCTAGAAATCCCCGTCGGTTCCTTATTCGTACCCTTTTGAACACAACTAATACATTCCAAAATTATAGGTCCGCTAGGGCGATGAGCTACTAATCCGAATTCATCTAACAAAACGGCCCTAATAATCCGAAACATAACCGGGAAGCAAGTCTTCATCTTCAGAACCACTATCCTCTCCCACAAACTCATTGGTACAGCTACGCTCAGCTGAGTTGACCTCTTCTTCCTTTTTTTGTAGTAAGCGGCCTCCAAGTTATCGAGGGCTTGGGTGAACGCTTCGTCATACTCCTCTTCTTCCTTTTTTTTGTAGTAAGCGGCCTCCAAGTCATCGAGGGCTTGGGCGAACGCTTCATCATACTCCTCGTCCTCGTCGTTCATCGGCATCTCCGCCTCCGCCATCTTCTGCTTCATCTTCGCATCAACACTCCTCTTTTCGGCCTCCTCCATCTTCTCCCTCACATGCAAGGATGCTTCCTCTTCTCTCTTCTTTTTTCATGCATCACAGTCTTTCTTCCACCGAGCAGCACTTGGGGTTTGGACGCACAATCGTCGGGCATAGTCAACCTGCGCTCGCTTTCGCATCTTAATGTAGTTGTCCACAAGCTGAGTACCAGACCTGAACTTCAGGTCCATTAGTTGCTTTTGCTTTAGTGTATCCATGTATTCCCTGCGGTCTTCAACATGGGCAAAAACCTCCCACTTACATTTCCTAAGGCTCTGTGATCGAACGGAACAATTTAAAGTCAGCAAATACAAAAAGTTTGGATATCAAGTGAGCAACAAGTGGAACAAAAGGACCTCATCGTAATCAACCATATGGCCGCACCAATAGCCTATTCCAAGCTCCGATGATAGTAGGCCATACTGCGCTTCGACACCACATTTGCACAACACAGGAGGCTTGGGGGTAACCACTTTTCTCTTCTTGTCCACCTTCGGCTCGGGCCATTTGTTCTTTGGACCCCACAGCCACTCCGTGAAGTTACACTTCCGCAACAAGGTATACCCACCCTACAATGTAAAATGTTAGTACATGCACAAATACTAAGAAAGCCATGACCGCATACAATTTGCACTTACTCCGGCGGGGTTAGGACATTCGAACTCGTTAGGCCTATCTGAACTTATTACAGAATAATCTCCGCATTTGCAACGAGGCAAAGATTTAAGCCATCTCAATTGGGCTATTTTCTTCTCCTCGTCTGTCATTGGGGGGATCAGGGGGAGGTGCCACCCACCACTCGAATTGATCGGGTGGATTATGCTTCCCTTTCCACCATTCGTCAAACTGGAGATACCTTGGGTCGAATTTGTCTGGACCGTCAATCCACTGAAAGAAAAAGCACCGCTCATGGGCCTACAAAACATGATTGCTAACGACATTGTTAGAGATGCAAGAGCTGCAATTACTAGCATTGAATAAAGACGCAGTGACAGAGGTGCAATTACTTACATTGAATCCACCGCATGTATAGTAGCAACGGGCAGCTGTGTCCTCAAGGCGAGATTGGCCAATATCAGCCGGTTCTCCACAGTCACAATTTGGGACAGGGACTGCAGGAGGAACAGGAGCATCCTTGCTAGACACGTCGGGATACAATTCTCTAGGGCGACCTCGTTTTTTCCAAAACTCCGTCCGCCACAAGTTTTGCATATCTATTCAGAGAAAATACGATATTCGTAACATTTTAAATCATGCAATCCATTGTTTAAAGTATAGCATAAACATCATTATTCCTAAACCCTACACCCTAAACCCTAAACCCTAAACATATCTATTCAGAGAAAATACGATATTCGTCACATTTCAAATCATGCAATCCATTGTTTAAAGCATAGCATAAACATCATTATTCCTAAACCCTAAATATATCTATTCAGAGAAAATACGATATTCGTCACATTTCAAATCATGCAATCCATTGTTTAAAGCATAGAAGAAACATCATTATTTCTAACATAAACTGCAATGCTCTAACATCATTATTTATAGATCTAATATACATAGTACTCACAGATCTACCCAGAGTCAACTAAAAACTAAACAACTCTAGTGCACATTATATTATACTAATGCATAGCAACAGACTTGTAATGTATGAGAAACTTACCTAAAAGCCGAGGTCTCAAACTAACAGGGCTTCGCCGTTTACTTCCTTCCCATCCCTCCTCTCCTCTTTCTTTTTTTCTGAAAAATTTAGTGAATATAATGAAAATCTGAAGAGGGGGACTGGGTATATATAGGCGGAGCCCAAAAAACGCCCACACAGTGGGTGTTTTTTGGCTGCTCCGAGGCCCGCCCGCAAAACAGCGCGCACTTTTGCAGGCGGCCCCCTCGCCACCAAAAAACGCCCACGTAGTGGGCGTTTTTTGGGCGCCAGGGGCCGCCCGCAAAAGCCGGCACCAACGGCGGCCGGCCCTGTGCCACATCACATATAACGCCCACACAGTGGGCGTTTTTTAAAAAACGCCTAATGTGGGCGACTAGTTCTGTCATATTTCAAAACAAAAAATTAAAATTATAAATTTTTTTTAAAAAAATTAAAAATAAAAAGAATTCTCTGAATTTGTGAATCCTCACAAGCATCACCAGCTTCCAATGCAGGAGCAGAGCCGCAACCGGCGGCCGAGCTCGACGCACCGCGGCGGTGGATGCGACGCCACACTCCCGACCTTCTCGCGGCCAAACTCCTCCGCGCCTCGTCGCTTCTCAGACCCCCGTCTGTCCTCGCCCTTGGCGCGTCCTCGTTCCACCATGCGCCTGACAACGCCCACCGCATGCTCGACGAAACGCCGCACGGGAGGGCGGCCGCCATCGTACGTGCCCTCAGGTCCTCCTCCGGTGACACGGACCGCATCGCGTGCCTCCACTGCGTTTCCCTCAAGTCGGGCGCCCTGCTGGACCCGCCCGTGCGCACGTCCCTGCTCGCGGCGTACGCCAGGGTGCCCGCCGGGCGCGGCGCGGGCGCCGCCTTGGCGCTCTTCCGCGAGGCCGTCGCGCCTGACGTGATCCTGTGGAACGCGGCCATTGGCGCCCTGACGATGTGCTGCCGGTACGACGACGCCGCGTCTCTGTTCCGGCGGATGGCGCGCGAGCTCGGGGAGTTCGATTCCACCACTGTGGTCGTCATGTTGTCGGGGGCGTCCCGCGCGGGTAACCTTCGGCGTGGAATGGAGCTTCACGGCATGGCGGCCACGAGGTGCCTCGACGGTCACTGTCTCAGCGTGTGGAACGCTCTCGTTGACATGTATGCAAAGTGTGGTGATTTTGGCTCCGCAGAGGCTGTGTTCTGGAGCATGCCGTGCAGGGACACCACCTCATGGAACTCTGTCATAAGTGGAAGCATTTTTAATGGGCTTGCTGAGGTTTCAGCGTGGTACTTCAGGGAAATGAGCTGCTCCATCTTCCAGCCAGATGAGGTGAGCCTCTCTTCTGTCCTCTCAGCCTGCTCTCGTCTGGATGATCTCTTCTCCTTTGGGGGGTCTGTGCATAGCTGTGCAGTCAAATTCGGTTATGAGACTGAATCTTGCTCGGTAGCGAATTCTCTCATGACGTTCTACTCTGAGTTTGGAATGCCAGAGGCTGCAGAGAAGGTATTTTCCATCAATTTAAACAGGAATTTGGTATCATGGAATGCTTTGATCAGGGGCCTAGTCCAGAATGAAAGAGTAACTGAAGCCCTTGCTGTTTTTAGGGAAATGAGATTGGAGAACCAGCCAGATGTGGCCACTTTGGTGACCATAGTTTCAGGTTGTGGTGATCAAGGCCTACTTTCTTAAGGGAAAGCACTCCATGCATATCTAATCAGAAAAGAACTTCTTCATGAGGAGCCTTCCGTAGGAAATAGCTTACTTGATCTGTATTTGAAATGTGACAAACCATCTAATGCGAGCCTGCTGTTTAGGACAATGCCAAGAAGGGACTTGATATCGTGGAACACAATGATTTCTGGTTGCTCAAGAAATGATCTGCTACGAGAAGAGGCTCAGTTAATGTTCAAAGAATTACTTTCTGAAGGTTTATCGTGCAGCTTGACCACTATGCTAGCTATCATACCTTCATGCTCTAATCCCGAAGAACTTAGCTTTGGCCAAGCACTTCACTCTTTCATCCTGAAGTGTGGGTTTACATGTAGAGGAGTTTCAGCTGTTAATGCTTTGATGCACATGTATATGAGCTGTGGTGATCCAGTGGCCGCCTTTTCGCTGATAGAAAGAATAATACCTATGTCAGATATTGTTTCATGGAATACGATCATAGTTGGCTGTCTACAAAATGGACTCGACAAAGATGCATTGGAAGCCTTCCAGTTCATGTATTGTTCTTTGGCCATAAAACCTGATAGTATTACATTAGTCAGTGTCTTATCAGCATGTGGAAATCTTAATCTGCTAGCACAAGGGAAATCCATCCACTGCATGATCATCCTGAAGCACTTGCTTGCTTCCAATTTGAGGGTGAAAAATTCATTATTGACCATGTATTTCCGCTTTGAAGATACTAGAAGTGCTGAGTTAGTCTTTTACAGCATGGGGGAGACAAATTTGTGCTCCTGGAATTGTATGATCTCTGGTTTTGCACAGAATAACAAAGGCTGGAGAGCATTGCAGTTCTATCAGAAGATGGAGGATTTTGCACCTAATGAAATATCTGTAGTTGGTATCATCTGTGCTTGCACACAGCTTGGTGATTATAGACAAGGAAAGAGCATACACGGGCATGTGGTCAGGTCTGGTCTGCACAATAATGTTTTTATTTCAGCATCACTTATCGATATGTATTGCAAGTGTGGGAGACTGGACATTGCTGTCAGAGTATTTGAAGCTTCTGCCGAAAAATCAATTGCTGGGTGGAACTCTATGATATCAGCTTTTGGGTTCCATGGCCATGGGTTGAAATCTATAGAACTTTTCTGGAAGATGAATGATTCTGGAATGAAATCCACGAAAAGCACCTTTATTGCTCTATTGTCAGCTTGCAGTCACTCTGGACTTGTTGATGAAGGATGGAAGTATTATCGCCTTACGTCAGAAAAGTTTGGGATCACGCCAGCCCCAGAACACCATGTTTGCATCGTAGACATGCTTGGGCAGGCTGGTCGGCTGCAGGAAGCACACAGATTTGTGGAGAGCTTGCCATCTCAACAAGCACATGGAGTCTGGGGTGCACTGTTAAATGCTTGCAGTAGCGGGAGTGAACTCAATATGGGAGAATCCATCGCTAAGCATCTGCTCCATTTGGAGCCTGGAAATAGTGGTTACTATGTTACTATATCAAACCTTTATGCATACAGAGACATGTGGGGTGGTGCAGTCCAAGTTAGGAGCGTTTTGCAAGATAAAGGATTGGTGAAGCCCCATGGTCATAGCATTGTTGGTTAAGCGGTGGATCATAAACTATAGAAGCAATACAGTATCAAAAGTCACCACAAATGTCTATTAACTTCTCAGGTTCTTCTTACAAGCTGTTTCAACTGTGAGTTGCAACACTGCTGGTATCTTATTCGTAAGCTCTGCTGTCTTTTAGTCAAAAAAAAAAAAAAGCTCTGCTTTCTAGTCTTTGTACTCTCTGTTCATAAGGTTTAGCTAGAACATGATCGAAATCTTACATGGCATAAATTTTCTACTTCTGCTTTTTCTTCCTATGCAATAGTACTTGAATTCCCCTACTGTTACTTTACTGACCATTTTCTGTGCAAGCATATAACTGTACAAGAACAAAAATTTAACCAGTTTCTAGTCCACCGGAACTTACAGTTTTACCCAAAACATAGAATTAAAGATTACACTGCATTTTTCAGGAGCTATTTGTGGAAACAAAATTTGAAGGAAAAACTCCAGACCGAGTTTGTCACACTTCAAAAGTTCAAATACTGCCTGAACAATTGAACATACTTTATTAAAGAGTGCCTTGCTCCAAGATAGTGCCCTCCGATCCTCCAGCACCAGCTTCAGAAGCAGTTCTGGACGCTGTTTGGACGAAGAAGATAAAGGGTAGAGAAGAACGGAGATGGGCAGTGGCGAAGACAGGAAGTAGAACACTGACTGGTGGCTGATGCTGCTTGCCCCTGCCAAAGCTGCTGGCTGCTCACGCGCAGGTCGTCGTTCCTGGCACCTCCGTGGACCTTGAGGGCACCACAGAGGCACAACTGCGTGTATGATTCCTCATGTCATGCTCCAAGGGAAGGAAGAAGACAGTTAACAAAAAGAAAAAAAAGGAAAGGAAGAAGACAGACAGAGATGAAGGAAAGGAAGGGTGGGGGTTACTAATGTTATGTCTCACTGGCATACGGGGCCCACCAAGGGAAAAAAGGGCATACGTGCAATACCCGAAACCCGGAGGGGATTCTCTGAAGCAGTTGTCACTTGTCAGTTGTCATCAACGGAAGAAGAGCACGGGACCGAGGCGGCTTGAATAGAATCCCTCTGGATGATGGATGGCTGTCTTTTGGACACGCCACTACCCAATCACTCTCGAGCCGCTTTGCGCCACTCAAACCTGCTGCTCTCTCTGCATTTCCCCACGTCCTCTCCTCTCCTTTCTCCCGGACACCACACCAGCCTCTTGCAGGCTGCAGCTCAGCTTCCCCGGCCAAGCCAGCTGCCTCGCTCGAGAGCCACAGCCACCAGCACCACCAGGGCAAGCTGGAGGGATGGCAGCCGTAATGAAGGCTCTCACGGTCGCCTCGCCGGTGTCGGCACGCGCACAGCAGCCTCGTCGGTACGTCGCAGGTACATACTACCCTCTGATCCTTGGAACTGCATTCGAGTAGTAAGCAATGTTGTTCATCTTCGCCGACAACACTGCATAGTCAAGTTGTTCGCTGTCGGCTGCCCCTGCTACTAGCAATCCCATTCCAGCTGCCCCTGCTGCCGTTCGCTGCTCGCAGCCTCCGTTTCCTCCTCCGCAGCCTTACCCCTTTGTTTCTGAGAGCTCGAGTGGCCGGCCATCATGAGGAGGATAGGGAGCGAGTGGCTTGTAGCCTTGTAGGCTTTGTGCTTGGCCAGTTGGCCCGCCACGATAGCTGTTGCTGCGTTTTTTGTTCAGTCTGGGCCCTAGCACGATGAATTTTAGCAGCCTGTGTTGATTTTCGAGAAAGGCTCATTTAACGGCTACCACGAGCTAAAATCAGCTAATCGCGCTTACGAATCCATAGCGGGAAAATCTACTCTCAGCCTTGTTTTGCAAATGTTCTGGTTCCAGGAAAACACTCCTAATTTCGGGAACGCGTTCCATGGTATGTATCGTTCAATTATTTAGACGTGATACACGTTCCATTAGTTAGTTAAAGTTGTGTATACTCTCTTCGTCCCATGTTTTTTTAGAAATAACGAACTTGGCTGCTAAGATTCAGCTTTCAGGCACCATTTATTTGACCTTTTGGTCACTTTTAAACTATAGTTTTTTTTTT
>CM041634.1:59176159-59192554 GCA_023333625.1 Bothriochloa decipiens
AGTGTTGATGTCCTCATCATCCTCCCTTTCTTGAATTTGAGTCGTCCTCGACTCAAACTCATCTTCCTCACCCAAATAAGGCTTCAAATCTGCAATGTTAAATGTGGGACTAACCCCAAAATCTGTAGGAAGATCAAGCTTATATGCATTCTCATTAACACGTTCTAGCACTTTAAAAGGACCATCAGCTCTAGGCATCAATTTTGATTTTCTCAATTCAGGAAACCTATCCTTTCGCAAATGCAACCAAACCAAATCTTCCGGTTCAAGAATCAATTCCCTTCGACCTTTATCTCCCACAAACTTGTACTTAGCATTCATACGGTCTATGTTTTCTTTAGTGGTTTCATGCAGTTTTAGCATCAATTGAGCACGTTGCTTAGCATCAAAATTTAACCTTTCAGAAGTGGGCAAAGGCATTAAATCAATAGGAGCACGTGGTAAAAAACCATAAACAATCTCAAAGGGACACATCTTTGTGGTAGAATGCAGCGAACGATTATAAGCAAATTCAATATGAGGCAAATAATCTTCCCACAACTTAATATTCTTTTTTAAAATAGCCCTTAACATAGTAGATAAAGTTCTATTCACAACTTTAGTTTGACCATCAATTTGAGGATGACAAGTGGTGGAAAATAAAAGCTTAGTCCCCAATTTACCCCATGAAGTTCTCCAAAAATGGCTAAGAAATTTAGCATCACGATCAGAAACAATTGTATTTGGCACACCATGCAAGCGAACAACTTCTCGAAAGAACAAATCAGCAATGTGTGTAGCATCATCAGTTTTATGACATGGTATGAAATGTGCCATTTTAGAGAATCTATCCACAACCACAAAAACACTATCTCGCCCTTTCCTAGTCCGTGGCAATCCCAACACAAAATCCATAGAAATATCTTCCCAAGGAGCACTAGGAACAGGAAGAGGCATATACAAACCGTGTGGATGCAACCGTGACTTAGCCTTTTGACATGTTATGCAGCGAGCAACAAATCTCTCCACGTCTCGTCGCATCTTTAGCCAAAAGAAATGAGCAGCAAGAATGTCCTCCATCTTCTTCACTCCAAAATGCCCCATCAAACCACCTCCATGCGCTTCCTGCAGCAACAACAAGCGAACGGAGCTAGCTGGAATGCATAGCTTGTTAGCTCTAAACACAAACCCATCATTGATGATGAATTTGTTCCATGATTTTCCATCTTTACAATGCAGCAACACATCTTCAAAATCAGCATCATGAGCATATTGGTCTTTAATTGTATCTAACCCAAAGATCTTGTAATCAAGTTGATTTAGCAAAGTATATCTCCTAGACAATGCATCTGCAATGATATTATCCTTCCCTTTCTTGTGTTTAATAACATAAGGAAAAGACTCAATGAATTCAACCCACTTTGCATGTCTACGATTCAATTTTCCTTGACTACGAATATGTTTCAATGATTCATGATCAGAATGTATAACAAATTCTTTGGCCCACAAATAATGCTGCCTATTTCTAGCGTCCGAACAAGAGCATATAATTCCTTGTCATATGTAGAATAATTCAGCAGAGGTCCGCTCAATTTCTCACTAAAGTATGCAACAGGTTTGCCTTCTTGTAACAAAACACCACCCAATCCAATTCCACTAGCATCACATTCAAGTTCAAAAGTCTTATTAAAATCTGGGAGTTGGAGCAGAGGTGCATGTGTTAACTTATCTTTTAGCATGTGGAAAGAATGCTCTTGTGCTTTGCCCCATAAAAAGGGCACCCCCTTCTTTGTTAGCTCATTCAAAGGTGCAGCAATGGTGCTGAAGTCCTACACAAAATGGCGATAGAAACCAGCAAGTCCTAGGAAACTTCACACTTGTGTGACCGTCATGGGTACAGGCCATCCCTGTATAGCTTCCACTTTGGCTTTATCAACCTCAATTCCCTTTGTCCAGTAGCTCTTGCACTTGTCGCTGAATTTCCTTCGTTTCTTCCGGATTTGTCCTGTATGGCACACGGTTTGGCAAAGACGCACCAGGAATAAGATCAATTTGGTGCTCAATCCCGCGTATTGGTGGTAGCCCCGCTGGTATCTCACTTGGAAACACATCTGAGTACTCCTGCAAAACGTTAGCAATAGCAGGACGCAAAGAACGTTGCATATCCTCAATGGAAAGAAAAACATCCTTGCATAGCAAAGCATAAGCAACAGAGGTGGATGCTTTGAACTCATTATATCAGATTTCGTAGCAAGCATACATCGTCCTTTCAGTTTTATCTCATCCTTCTTATCAACAATAGATTTGTCATTTTTATTGCTCTCGATCTGTGCCCTTGCAGCCCTAGCAACATTGGTTTGCATAATAGCTTCAGGAGACATAGGGTGCAACACAATTTTTCGATCATGGTATAGAAAAGAATATTGATTTGATCTGCCATGATGCATAGAATCTCTATCAAATTGCCAAGGTCTACCTAACAGAATATTGCAAGCTTGCATAGGCACAACATCACATTCAACAATATCTTTGTATGATCCGATGGAAAAATTAATTCGCACAAGTGTAGTTACCTTTGCCTTACCATTGTTGTTCAGCCACTGAATGTAGTAGGGATGCGGGTGGGGTTTGGTGGTGAGGGCAAGCTTCTGCACCATATCGCTGCTTGCCAAGTTGTTGCAGCTACCTCCGTCAATGATCATGCTACACGAATGCTCCTTGATGACACATTTGGTTTGAAATAAAGTGTGTCGCTGATTTTTCTCGGCCTTCTCCATTTGTGCACTAAGCACTCGCTGTACAATCAAGCTCTCATAGTGGTCCGCGTCACCTGCAGTAATATGTTCTTCTATGTGTTCCTCACTACCTGCACGGTCAGCCGCAAGCAACGCAAGTGTATCTTCATCATAATCACTAGCAGACGAACACTCACCATCTTCTTTAACAATCATAACACGCTTGTTTGGACAGTCACGCATCACATGCCCATATCCCTTGCACCTGTGACATTGGATGTTGCTTGTTCTACCTGTTGATGACACGGATGATGTACTTGCAGCAGGCTTTTGCGTTGTCTTTGCAATTGAATTGGTGGGGGCAGCATGAGTCTTCTCACTGGATGATGGTGTAGGAGTACGTGTGGACGGAGTTGTAGACGTGCGTTGCTGCCATGAGTTAGTTTTCCCTGCAGAAATATTATTTCTTGCACTAGCAGGTCGTCCCTGCACTTCCCTTTCAGCTTTACAAGCAAGATGAAACAAACGGGTCATGTTAGTATAATCTTTATATTCAAGGATGTCCTGGATTTCATGATTTAGCCCGCCCAAAAATCTAGCCATAGCAGATTCCTCTTCCTCCTGTAAGTTACAACGCAGCATTCCCATTTGCAATTCTTGATAGTATTCTTCTACACTTTTAGCACCTTGGCTTAATTGCTGTAACTTTTTTAGCTTATCACGGGCATAATAAGATGGAACAAATCTAGCTCTCATGGCTCGTTTTAGCGCACCCCAAGTTTTAGGTATGTTATTAGGATTTTTATTGCCATATTCTATCCACCAAACAGAAGCAAAATTCGTAAACTCGCTAGTAGCAGCCCTAACACGTGTACTCTCAGGGAAGTCATGGCATGCAAACTTTTGTTCAACGGCAATCTCCCAAGTAATATATGCATCAGGGTCATATTTTCCATCAAAAGGAGGTACTTTAAATTTAATCTTACTGAAAGCATCATCATTATTGTGTACCTCGTGTCATCGGCGGCCACCCATACCTCTACGGTTGTGACGTAGGCGACATCGATCACGAGTGTCTCGGTCATCATGTTCAGTATCAGCTGTGTATTCTTCATAATAACTACCATCCTCTCGTTCTTCCTCCTCCTTCTCTTCCCTATGCTTGTCTTTGTCATCATTGTGGAGGTCATCAAAACACCTTAAAAGAGCAGCAATGCTTTTGTCCATACTAGCAACGGACATCTCCAAACTTGTAAGCTTGTTGTTTGTGGTAACCTGCGTACCCTCTAACTGCCCAAGCTTCTCATTTGTCACCTGCAAGTCGTTATCCAGTTCCTCCATGTGCAGCTTCACCTGTCTTTCAAAATGTTGTATGATGCCCTTTGTGCGAGGTGAATGTGCCATTCGGTTTTCTTCGTCAGACCCTGACATGGTTCAAAGACAAAGACGACAAGAAACCAAGTGAAGAAATAAAAGTCCTACACCTACTAGGATGTAGCAACAGGAAGTCGCTCGCTCTCCACTTGTTACACATGTTCTTACCAATTCTTACCTTGCTCGACAGGAGGGGTCGTCTACCAACAAGTCTGCAGTAATGGATGAAGAGTATCGGTGCCGCAGCACAAGACCTGTCAAGCTGTAGAATATGTGGAGCTATAGGTGGGCTGACACAAGGAACGAACTAGCACCACGTTAGTTAAAAAAAACAAGTTGAATGATCGTTCAACCGGTGGTATGGTGCTGGTCCTAGCCTAGACTGTGCTAGAGACGCGAGCCTGGACACAAAGGAAAGCACAACACATCCGCTGAACTAAAAAAAACAAAAAGGCCAACCCTTTTCCTTTGATTCTTTCTCTGTTTTTTTCAGGGGACACTTAAGACTGATTATATGAGCAAGAAGACTGTGAAAGAGCAATTCACCACACACACTTTTTTCGAAAGGGCATGGGTATTCCGGTAAAAAGAAGATACTTTGCTGCGTGACTTGTATGATATTTGTAGCACAATGTTAACTGACTCCTCGTCCGACTGAACTTCTAATTCTACTCAGACTCGGACAACAGAGAGGGATAACCAATTTCTTATAGGATTAGAACTTCAACTCAGATTCGGATATGGCAGTGCGTGCTGTGATAAAACTGTGACAAGAACCCGAAACTCTAAGGGAATAAAACTAGAACCAGCAACTCGACCAATCCAATGCAATCGAACACTCAACAAGCCCTAACCAAATAGTGCTAGCCATGGCTCAAAGGTTCTTGGACTGCAGGAAACGAATCTACTATATTTTTTTGGCTTTTCTGGACTATAGGACAAAAACAACAGCGAAGGATTGGAAGTCTCTCACCGATAAACCTTGCTCTGATTACCAATTGATATGATCCCGCTAGGGTTTGTAGTCGACCTTTCGATGAGAGGCGTGAGATAACTCGATTGGTGGATGGAGATGACGTTCACGGCCTGACTACAGCCTTCCAAGACCGCGCCTTAGCGACCGATACACCACTTCCAAAGGCCGTCATGATCTTGTGGAGATGCGACAACCAGCCACTAAGGCTCCCGTCCTGCAAGCAACCGAAGAACTAGCAAGAACGAGGAAACAAGCACTGAAATTGCAAGATGTAATTGAAAGTTTCAAACTGAATCTTATTATGAGTGGGGTTCCGAAAACAAGGAGACGGGCGGCTGGATCAGCACGCGTGCCTTCAAGCAAGTAGCGACGGCTAAACTTGACCTAAACAAAACCCAAGGGTTCCTGGTGGCGGCTATGGGGAATAAAACATGGGGAGGACGACCACAAGAGAGTTTGGGTTGGACTCCAAACGATACAAGTCCATTGGGCTAATTTAAGGTGGCGCATCACCCTTGACAGAAATACCTCTCGGTAGTTGTTGGCCTATTGATGCCGCCTCTGGACAAATATGAGTAGGAGACCAATCCATATGAAAATAGACTTGACAAGCTTTCTAACAAGTCCTGATTCATCCCAAACCGACTCCGTATGTAACCGTGGCGACCGTAACGAATTGGAAGTGTGCTGCAGTCCGAATCCAGCCTACGCAAGTCCTTTTCCCTCTTGGTCTTCTCCTTGATTCCTAATTAAAACAAAAGTGCACGTGTCTCCAAGATCTAAACAAGATGGACAAGAACTCAAGAAAGAACTCACTTGATGATTAAGTTTGCGAGCACGCGCACGAGTAATAGGACCAGCAAGTATTGGCGTGGCTGACTTGGATGTATGATCAGTGTTGATGTCCTCATCACATATCCTCTACTCTATTCCCAATATTATGTTGGTTTTGTATATATTTTTGCACTATTAACTCTTTCCATATGCTGATTATATTCGGCCAATCTATAGGGTCGTGTGCTGCTAAATTTAATATAGAACCATCACTTTTAGAATTTTGAAATTGGACCTTCTTTTCAAAGTCTTTTCTTTTTGAACCCATATGTGTATATTGTCCGGGTATATAGTTATATGTAGTTTCTTCTTTTTCTGGCGGCCATATTCCTAGAGTTCTAGTTGGCCTTTCTTTTTCTCCTTCAATATTTATATCTGAACCTCATTTTCTTTTTGATGCACTTGGATCTAGTTCCATTGCTTCTATAACAATATCTTTTTTATGTGGTATTGCATATTCTAAAGGTTTTATGAAATCTACAGAGTTAGTTCTAGTTATTTCATTAATATCCTCATTACCTTCTTCTTCATAACTTTCTAGTAGCAATTTATCATTAATTTTCTATTGCTCTTCTTCGCTTATATCATTGTCTTTATCTTCTATTTTAAGTTTACTGTCAACTAACTCTTTTTGAACTTTGTTATTTTCAACTTTTATCAGTTTCAGCTTAGCTTCATATTTCTTTATTGGAACACTAAATTTTTTGTTAGTTAACTCTCTGTCTTCCTTAATCTTCCATAGCCTATAAATTTATCGTCTAAAATAAATTTCTTTTTCTCTTATAGCATTCCATTCACTTATACCGGTTCTAAAATATTCATCAGAAATTTTTCTAATCTTTTGCTCATAATGTATTATTTCATTATCTATATCTAAACTTTCCATAAATTCACATATGCTATTCCTTCTAATTTCTACTGGCTTTGCTTCTGATTTAGATATTTCTAAGTCATCAAAGCTTCGATCTTCATATCCTACAAACCTAATACTAGTTGATCCCCTTTTATTTTCATAGCTTATATAATCTTTAGGTTGTTTTAAAATCTTTGGCTCTATTAGAGTACTTATATTCCATTCTTCGCCTGCTCTATCTTCAGAGCTTATTTTTAAAGGACTTATAAACTTTATTCCTTTAGACTGCAGGCTTTCTATTACATTATTCACATTTATCTTATATTTAGTTCCACTTCTATTAGTTAGCCTTCCTAAGAATTCTATGCTTACTAATAGGTTTGTTCCTTTAAAATCTTCATAGCCTTTAGTCTAAAAACCAAAAACCATTTTTTCTATAAATTCTTTTATTGGCATTAATAAGTCTGGAGCTATATATGTTATTAGCATATTCTCATTCATATCACCTTCTAAAAATCCTAATGCCGCTTTATTTATTAAATCCCATCTCTTGTCTAACAAAGTTATTAAGACCTTTGTCCCTAATTTCTTTCTTGTCATACCTTTAATTCCTATGATATATTCCTTGATGTATATATTTATATCCAGAATATTTCAACCTATTTTCAATTTGCTTATTAACTATGCTTAGCTGAACAGGATCAGCTAGAACATTTAATTCAACTTCTCTACATATTATGTATAATCTATTTTTATTTTCAAACCAACCCATTTGATATATTTGTTGGGGTCTTATCTTTCTTAAAGTATCTTTCTGATATCTTTCAAGATCTCTTTCCACATCTATCATCTCTTCCAGAGTCTCTATATCATCACATCCTCCTTTTATTTTATATATTAAATCTAAAGGTCTTATATCTCTATTCACTATTTAGAGTGACTTGTCTCTTCTAGAGTGGCCTTCAGATACTACCATTTTTCTGAATTTAATGATCTATTAAATTCAACTATTTTTGCAGATGATAACATAATTTCTTTGTTATGACAAATGATATTAGTATTCTCAAATTTGTTGTCTAGATAAGTTATATCGTTTTTAATATAGTCGTTATTTTTGGCTAATTCTTTCTAGAGAAACTTTACTTTCTTCCAAAGCTTGCAAAGCTATTTCTAACTTATTATTGATATCTAAATATTGATCTTTTAATTGCTTATGATTTTTATGAAGACTCTCAAATTTTAATTCCAAATCGTCTTGTCTTTTTCCCCAAGATATATAGGAGTTATGTATTAAGTCTACTACTAAATTTAACTGCCCGTGTGAAGTATGCCAAGTATGTTCTTCGGAACTATTTAGTCTGCACTTGATATTTATATTCTCTTTAGTCTTGACAGACTTTCCTGAATTAACTTCTAAATTTAGATAATGTAACTTTTCAATTTTCATAATTTAGTAAATCCCTTAAATTCAAATTTTATTAACCAGAATTCAAATTTTATTAACCAGACTCTGATACCACTGCGGCAGGGAGTGGGGGTATTCGTGGCTAATATTCGAATTCAAGACTCAAATTTAAATTTCAAAATTTGATACTATTTAAATTCGTTATACTATTCAAATTCGTTGTACTATTCAAATTCGGAATATGAATAGTGCACGAGCACTTCACTCGTGTTGCACGCTTTATATAAAATATTCAAAGCACACTATTTAGATACTATGTAAGATATTTAAATATTCAAAGGCAATAGTATTCACTACTATGCAAACAATATAAATATTCAACAAGACTGTGCGCACGAATATTATATGCGTGAGCGATAGCGACGTGCGTGATTAATTAGCACGAGTGATTATTAAGTGAGTAATTAATTATGCGTAATGCGGATTATGTATGCGAAATTATATATTCTCAGGATCTTTGCAGGGCTGGCGAGACCAAACTTTCAGCCGGTCGTGTGACTATGCTTGTGTCAGTCCTACTCGGTACTCACCGTATGCATCACCTAGCTCGCTACAGAACCAGGCTAACATGTTCTTCTCCCTCGCTATCCCCAGCCATGGACACACAGGACTCAGGCACTATCGTCTCCCCAGGCAGTTCCATCCAAAGGGAACACTTCTCTGCGGACACAGGGTTCTCTACAACGCCGCTACATGGGCTAACACGAGAACAACTCAACGCAGAGGTTTCTCCTCTAGGGTCCCTAGCATAGAGACATCGCCCCATATGAACAAGCTTAAAGGACAACTGGGATTAAAACAGAAAAGCTTAATCCATTTTCACAAGGCAAGCTTACATACGGCTTTTCCTTTCGGGAAACCCCAAGCACTTAGCACAAACCTTAATTACCTTACAAGCACGGAAAGTCGGTGATCTTCCTTATTCTCTAATTTACAGAGGTGATATTGTACAGTGGTAGTGGATGGTTGCTATAATGATGTATAATTTCTCAGAGTGCTTCTGAGATCATGGCTTCATGGTGTGGAGTGGAGTGGAGTCTTCGTGTGGTGAGTGAGCGGGATGCTTCGGTCTGAGGGCGGATCGTTGAGCGGATGTGGGAGCGGATGGTTCGATCTTTTCTTTGATGGTTCGATGCTGAATGCAAGCGCTCAGCGTCTCCTTTTAAAGAGCTCAGAGAGCCTTCTGGAGCGTCCTTCGCGCTTATCTGGCTGTCCTTCGAGTTTATCATCTTCACAGCTGGATGGCGCACCGTCTTCAATTATCGGCTTCTACTGTTGCCGGATGGTGACCTGCCAACGTCGCATTGTCTTCTGAAGATAACGAACGCCTGCATCTTCAATTATCTTCTTGAACTATTGCATGACAACGACTTCGTCTTTGATAATTGATGCTTTCTCTGATGGATTTGGGACATTCAGAATATTTTATTCTATTCACTGTATATTTCTTTTACGCTGGCTGTTGCGCTGGCTGTTTTTACTTAAAAATTTCAGGGGGTATGGTATGGTCTTCCACGTCCGAATGATTAATGTTGTAAACATTAATCAAAACTCTGGCACGTATGTATATTATTCTATATTATTCTTTATTCTATATATATATATATATATATTCAGGGTCAGCCCTTAATCATGACTTAAGAGATCTTTAGGGAAGCTGTAAAACATTCTTTGCACGAATCGTCAAAATATCGACTTGATAGCTATGCATGGTAGATGATAAGTTATTAATTTCCTATGCAGTGTAGAGAATATAGTTATAGAATATATATGCCTACAATGTCACTCAAAACATCTCTTTACAAACTATTAGACCAACGGGAGATCGTGCTCCTCTCGCTATAGTAACGCAAGTCCAATCCTCATGTCGTGATGATTCACCCCTCTTGCAAGCAGGATGTCTCCAAAGCAACCCCCAACCTGATCCACTGCTTGTGATTTTCCTCTCACTGTCACAGCAACCATGATCCACCAGCTGAAGGCAAGGTTGTAGCTGAGTAAGACACGGCTGCAGCTCCAAATTTTTCATTTATTGCAGTTCCACTTGATTTTCATTTATTGCAGTTCCACTTGATTCTTGCTATTATCAAGGAATACATGGTAGTGTCAATTCCAATAATGACATATGCAAGTTCCTGGTTCAGATGAGCCAATGTTCTGTTTCAGTTCTTCTCTTCTGTCTGACACAGCAAGTTACTAAAAAAAAAATACTTGGCTATCATCGTGGAGCTGATCTCTCCTTGTGACAAGCCCATCGACCTGTTGTCAATGTTTTCCATCATGATGCTTTCACTTGATCGACCTCAGCCTTCACTTTGTGGACCGTACAGCACTGCATCCATACCCAGGAAATAAAATTAAGAAAGAAGTTTATCGTTACAAGATGTGGGAGAAAAATCTTGAGAAAGCCAAATCTCAAATATGGACCAACGTGTCAGGCAATATATCATGAATATAAAACTTCAAATGTAAGTTAGAATACTTGTTTGTGGCTGTTGGATATCCAATCCTTCCAAAACTCATATTTTTTTCATGTCTTGAATGGTCATGCCAAGATTGCAGAGTATCTAGCATCTATAAAATTAAGTATTTGAGGGGTCAAACTAATATCTGAATGCAGATGGGATGCCACATTTAAACCATAATCATTAGGATAATAGTATGAGGCCTGCAGCACTATCTACTTTTTGGCCTTATAGCCGAGTTTATATAACAAAAGAAGGCAGCACGCTATCTAATTTTCGCAGGAAATAAAATGAAGAAAGAAGTTTATTGTTATGAGATGTGAAAGAAAATTCTTGAGAAAGCCAAATCTCACATGGAAGTTAGAGTACTTGCAATTACCTAGATTCAGCAGTTTGATAACAGCACTAACAACATTTCTTAGCAGTGAAAAATATTAAGAAATGATGTGACACAGAGTCGGAGACCAATGTATAGAATATATGGAATGACGATATTGGGGGAAAATGAGAAAAGGCATAATCAAGCAATGCCTAAAATGTATAGCAATGGCCTTGGAAGAAAGAAACCAACAATATTGCCTCGAAAAGTGCAGTCAAGCTCTTCATTAAATATATAATATATATACCAGTTTAGGTGTCAAATATGTTACTATTTAAATCCAAAAAAATTCGAGCTGCCAGACAAATACTAAATCCTTCATTGGGATAAGCTATAGACCATTGAGACATGTAGTCAAGCAGGTTCTGTGAATGCTTATCATTGCATTCAGCCTATTATATGTCGAGTGCCCTCACCCTGATTTGTCTGTAGACTTTCCAAATTAGGGAGTCTCGACATTGGGCAGCATAATGGCAAGAACACATCTAGCATCTAGAAGGTCTTATGTGTGTGCACTGGAGTTCAACCTGAAGACATGTTGATCGAGTTTGTTGTGCTGGAGCAGCTGTGCAACGTCTGGGCGTCATGCTTGGCTTTGATGTGCCTATCATTTTTGTGCCCTGCAAATGCATAACACAGTACCAATTCAATTTGCAGTAAACATTAGCAAGACACGTGATGTGATTTCCATCCGTCCCAAAACCAGAGAACGAATAAATCATATATATATATATATATATATATATATATATATATCCGCACTGAAACATGAAACACACATTGTTTCTGAGTCGTGCTGCGTTTTTTTTTCAGACAAATACGACTGGATAAATACAAACTCAAGAACCTGGATCCGATAGTTGAGGCAACAGAGGACCAGCAACAGCAATCTCCAGGTGAACGCACGAATAGGCCGTCAGACATCCAGAAGGCAGTAAAATATACCTCTTGCCAATCCTTGGTGGTTTGGAGAATCAGATTCCGGAGATGCAGGCCAGATGGTGGCAGAAGCCGGTTGGCAACCGATGGCTCCCCTTGCCGCCGCCGCTCGTACGGCCTTTGGCAAACGCTCGCCATCGGCCAAGTAGATGCAGGCTATGCATGCCGCAATGGATTTTATTACCCCTATCCCAAGACCTGTACCTTGGTGATGCCGATGGCGAGCGTTCATGCCGCCCCGTCCTCATGCAGCTGAATGCCGACGGCGGAGGCTTCCTCCTGTCGGACCTCGCATGGTTCCCAGCCTGCGCCTTTCGCGCCGCTTGCCCCACCTGCGCCTCCATCCCTCCCGCAGCGCAGATTCCGGACCTGTATGTACCTAGGGTTGGCGAGCGGGGAGGCCAGCGCGGCGGCGGATCGGGAGCGACGGCCTTGAGTGGGATCGGCGGCTGCGCGGGTTCGGGGATTGTGAGGTGCAGCGTAGTTCTGGGCGTGCAGTAGTAGAAAAGAAACTAATGCGGGGGCAGGATTCGATCCTTGGTTGTGGGGGCGGAAGACGCACGGTGTGAGTTAAATAAGGATTTGAGAACTTTTGTATTACAGTAGAGATTAATAAGGATTTTCATCTTTAAATTGTGATATGATTTTCATTAAGAATAATTTTTTTCTTATAATATGGTCCAATTAATTAAACTATAATTAAAATATATGATAATTTGTTATCCAGTCTGGTCTAAATATTTCTACGTGTACTAGCGCAATCTACTATTTTTTCTTAGAAAATAGAAGCTTTATTAATTACAATAAAGTTAAATAAAAAACCCGGTGTACCCTAACAAGTATCAATATGTAGACTAGACCGTCACGAGGCACAATCTACTATGAGTGTTGCCACATGAATAGGAGAGAGATCTGTCTCTTCTTAATGGCCATCGGCTAGACCATTACATATCAAAAACTATCTTTTCGTTGACTGAAATATAAAATTAATATTACAAATTTTTATAGATCCTCAATATTGTCAATGTTATGATCAGCGTAAAATAAAATATAGTTCGACTGGGCTCGTCCAGCGGGCCATATCGGCCCAACGTGACCGAATAGGATAGCCCAATGGACCATATCAGCCCAACGTGGACAAGGGACGCGCTTCTTCGGCGGCGACTCCGTTGGCCTCGTGCCCTCGTCGACATCGCCCCCAGGCGCCAGCCGCCTCACTGGCTCCTGGCTCGGCGTCTTGGAGGAGGTCGGCGGGGTGGCGCCGGCCTTGCTACGTCGACGACGAGACGATGAAGCAGTGTATTTTTTTTTTCGAGCAGGCATATATAGCCGTTTTATATTAAGAGAAAAGAGTGGTCAAGCAGTGCCTTGCCCGGGAGAGGTACGAGTACGAGTGTGTCGCCTTGTACTCCGCAGCGTGCGAGATCTTTCGTGACATGCCACTAGCTTCGCAAAAACGTGTGGTAAAACTCTGAAATCAGTATGGACGTATGGTAGAAGGCTTTTTTTTTGAACGTCTGTTCAGCGCGCAATCGCCGCTCTCGCCTCACCGCTGTCGTCCATGCCAATCAGACGCCGCCGCCACCGCTGATCTGACGGACCATGCTCTCTCGTCCCCTCTCTGCTTCCTTCCTCCACCTTGCTGCCGATTCAGGTGCACCCGCAAAATCGTAGCCACGCTTGTAAAATACAGATGATCTTTTTTTTTTTCAAAGTTTAAGACTCAGAATCCTTTCCCCTGTTTTTTCAGATGGAAGCTTAACATTCAAAGTTGAAACGAATTTTTCATATTCACTGTTATAAGATATCTATATATTATGGACCGGAAATTCAAAGCCCACACAAGCACTGTAGTGAATTCTGCAAATCTCAACTGAACGTTTACCTAACCCAAATTGAAAAGTCAGAACCTGAAATTTGTTGATGGAATGACGTTCGCTCTTACGACGCCGCGCAGGTTGAAACTGAAGCAAGTTACCATGCCCAAACTGAAACTTGTTCAGCTATGTACCGGAGAAAAATGCCGGCGACGGATGCGCTGAGGTCACTGATTATGCACATTGACTCATTATAGTTCCGGATCTTATACAACTAAGATCTCTGTCTCTGACTCATTCACTCCAGCTGCATTAATCCTAGTGGCCATGGACTAATGCTTCCACAGTTCTACCTCATGGCTGAATTGCATTCGGCGATGTTTATGGGGCCAAGGAACAGAAGCATTTTTTTATGTTCCTTTGTGGACTGAAGGAACCTAACCAAGCAACTTCTTTCAGCCGATCAGACAATTCAGATGGTTGTGTAGAGTGCTCCAACTTCTTGCCGAAGAAGCCAAGCAATCTTGGGTTCTCTTTCTCTCCTATAAATACAAATGGTTCAGTGAGTTTCTGCAAGCAGGTAGCACCAGAGCAAGAAGCAACCAGCTCGTAGGTGTAGCAAAACATGTCTCCGCCTATTAAGATCATCGGCCATTATGCGAGCCCATACTCGCACCGCGTCGAGGCCGCTCTGCAGCTCAAGGGCGTGCCTTACGAGCTGATCCAGGAAGACCTGCTCAACAAGAGTGAGTTGTTGCTCGCCAAAAACCCTGTCCACAAGAAGGTGCCCGTGCTCCTCCATGGCGACCTGGCCATCTGCGAGTCTCTCGTCATCGTCGAGTACATCGACGAGGCCTTCGACGGGCCGTCTATCCTGCCGGCCGACCCCTACGACCGTGCTATGGCCCGTTTCTGGACTAACTTCGTGGACACCAAGGTATGCCTGCTGCATTTGTGTTACTTTAGAACCTGCTGGCCTCACCTGTTCTTGTGAATTCTGAACATTTGCTGGTTTTGCTGAACGAAGTGTTCCCAGCCGTTCTGGCTGGCACACTGGGTGGAGGGCGAGGCGCAGAAGGCTGTGGTGAAAGAGACCAAGGAGAACCTGGCGCTCCTGGAGGCTCAGCTCAACGGGAAGAGGTTCTTTGGTGGCGACACGCCAGGCTACCTCGACATAGCCGCATGTACCTTAGGTCCTTGGATCGGCGTGCTTGAGGAGGTGACTGGTGTGACCTTGGCGGACGGCGACGAGTTCCCTGGTCTATGCCAGTGGGCCAAGGAGTACAGTTCTAGTGAAGCTCTTAAGCCTTGCCTGCCAGACAGAGACCGACTAGTCGCCTACTTTATTGATAACAAGGAGAGGTACAAGATGATGGCCAAGACAATGTTGCAGCACTAGTTGGGTTCAATAGCTTGTATCTCTGTGTGGAATAATGTATGGATCATCGGATCACAAACGGTGTGTGTACTGTGCTAAGCAAAATTAAATGTGATCCTTTCATGTTACGTGAAGTCAACAGTCTGTTGACTCTATGTTGTTTTGTAGTATCACTTTCATTGTTTGAAGGGATATAAGCAGATTTGTCTTGAAAACTTGTTATTATTTTAGAACCTATTGCACAAATTTTTTAAATGAGACGATTAGTCAAACTTAGGATAAAAAAATCAAACAAACTATTTTTTTTTTACGAAACTAGAGGGGCCATGGCCCCTGTAGGAATTTTATTGAACTTTAAAAGAGGGATACAAGTTCAAATTACAGAGTTCAGGATACAAAGAAGGTGGCAAAGAAAATGCCACGAGAAAGGAGATCAGTTACAGACTTTGGATCCATTGATCAAAAATACTACTGAGGCTTGGTCTTATGCGTAGAGCGACAAGCTTGGCTTCCTTTAAAAAATAATTGCTTACATTTCTGAATGGACCACAGAATGTTGTTGAAAATCATTTCATTTCTTGCTTTCCAAATTGTCCATGACATGATTATGCAAGCAACCATGAAAAATTGACTCTGTAATTGATCTTTGATGGCTGTGACATTCTAAAAAGAGCTTCCACCTTGTACAGTATGAATGTTTAAAAAAGCCCAGCATTGTTGAGCAAAGGGATTCCACAATAGATGCTCCACCGTTTCATCCTTTGAGTACAGACAAATTGCACAACTGAATGAATCTAGTTGCATTCCTTTTCTCCGAAGAATGTTTCTTGTACTTAATATGTTTTGCAATAACAGCCAGAAGAACACTTTGAGCTTGGGTTGGCAATTAGATTTCCAGATCCAATTGATGGCAGGTTCTACTATTTGGTGAACCCTAAACCCTAAAATCCACAGTTCTAGAACAGGTGGAGACATGTTTCTTTCTGCTAGTTGGTTCTTGCTGCTTGCTGCTATCTGCTTGTG
Organism: Bothriochloa decipiens; assembly: GCA_023333625.1. Lineage (NCBI taxonomy): Eukaryota > Viridiplantae > Streptophyta > Magnoliopsida > Poales > Poaceae > Bothriochloa > Bothriochloa decipiens. Next base: position 59,192,377 of record CM041634.1, read on the forward strand.
CTTGGAAAAATTTACTAAACCGATTTATAGGAGATAATCAATATTGCTTGGCTCACATTGATATAGTCAAAGGCTTTGATATAATAAACCTAAGATGTAGAGGCATAAGCAGTGACCTCAGCATATCCATATGTGGCCATACAAACTGAAACTTGTTCAGCAATGTTAAGAACAAAAA
>CM041634.1:59253757-59264395 GCA_023333625.1 Bothriochloa decipiens
TGCTCATAAAGTGCAATATGATGCATGCTTAACACCAGAGTGTTACATAGCTCCTCTCCGTGCGAACCCGGCAGCCCCTCCTCGGCCGTCCTCCCAGGCGGCGCTCCTCGGCGACCCTCCGTGCCCGCGGGCCTCCTCCGACGGCGCCCTGTGACCGGATCGGAAGGTCCTCCACCGTCGGCGCTCCTCCTCCTTCGCCGGCGGCGGCAGCCCTCCCCGGCGATGCAGGCATAGGCGCGGCTCCTCCTCCACCTGCTCCCCCGTGCGATGGCTACCGGTCCCCAGCTCCATCCATGGCGAGAAGAGAAGACATGGGAGAGGATGACGAGTGGGACCTATGTGTCATTCACTGTCAAGATGAATTTGGATAGCCTGTTTTGGATAGTATTGCTGAAACAGAAAGCAAAATATGGATAATTTCAAATTTGGTAGCTACCTAACTAGACAAGTAGGTAGTCTGGTTTAGGTAACATTGCTGAAGATGCTCTCACAGCACGGTTTGCTGAGCCGCCAGCGTCGCACCGTCCCCGAACCCGAACCATGGTGGCGCTGGTACGGCGGCGGCGTCGATTCAGTGCTGACCATACCAGCTCGGCATCTGAACAGCTGTGAACGAAGACGGCGAAGAAGAGCCCAATATGATGATGATCAGCCACGGCAGCGGCTGGTGGCCACCATCTCGCCAAGATCCGAAATCACTGGCCACGTGGCGGGAACAGGGTCCACACGTCGGGCATAATGTTTGACTCGCCTACCCGGCCGTCGCGGCGGCTGCCCCGGTGCCTGGGGGTCCACCAGTCGGTGAAAGAGTAACGGGGCCGAGTGGGCCCGCCGCGGGGGTAGGTGAGCCGCACACCAACGCGATTCGCGCAGCGCGGCTGCGCCTGCAGGCCGTAGACGTAGACTGTCGCTGCAGATCAACAAAAGGCTCGCCTCGGCTCCGCACTCGGCACTCGGCACTCGGCACTCTCCCCTCCACCGCGCTGCACTTCAGGGGCGACGGACGGCCGAGCGCGCCTCGATCCAGATCCAAGGTAACCCCTCGGTCCTCTCCTCCCACCGCGGCCGCGCCCTCTCCCTCGTCGGGGACCGGCTTGCCCCTCGTTTCGTTCGTCAGTCGTCGTCAGGAGTAGCGCGGGCGAATCTGCTGTTACATCCGGTTCTGCTGGGGAGGACGGGACTGCCTTTTTGTTTGCTGGTAGTGGTAACCATGGAAATTGGAATCTTCGTTTCTGAAACTCGAATGGATACGCCTAACCATGTCTCCGAATCTCTTAGGAATTAACGCCGTGGACGGGCTGTTGAATTTTGATGCAGGAGAAGATAAATTTCTTCTGTAGATTCGGCTACGGTTAAAATAGTCCTTTACGTTGCTGGGGGGAATTGAAACGGATGATGTGCTACTCGACTTACACCTCACCTAGTAGTGGAAGGGGAGTTGGAAATTAACTTTGAAATCTTTAATTAACATGCTTCACTTGTGTGTCGGACATCCTTGCCATCAGTCAGTCAGTTCTTAGAACTCGGTCACTGCATTCATCTTAACCTTTTGTTCGCAATAAACTGATAGTGCTAAGGATGATGCTTCTTCATCCTTCTGGTTCTTAACATGCACGGCCAAGGATCTTTATTGAGTTGTTTGGTTTCGAAAAATACTATCGGGTTACCCATACGCCTTTGTTGAGGAACAGAATGGGTCAAGTCGCCTCCTTGTTCCTCACGTGCGCATAATTAGTACAAACACCGGAGATGGTGTCATCCCTTCAAGATTCACAGTATCTAGCTCTGTCCCTCGTACAACAACAACAACAACAATATAATCTTTCGTCCCAAGTAAGTTGGGATAGGCTAGAGATAAAACCTAAAAGAGACATGAAAACAAAGAACACATAAATAGTACAAGAAAAAGATTACGGTTCAGGCACGTTAATTGCTAGTCTCTAAGCGCTCCTATCCATAGCTAAATCCTTAGGGGTAACCGACTCATTCCAAGTCAGTTTAGGTCGACCTCTACCTCTTTTTACATTATCGACCCGCTTTAGAACCCCACTACGCACCGGTGCCTCAGGAGGCCTCCGTTGGACATGGCCAAACCATCTCAACGTGTGTTGAATCAATTTTTCCTCAATTGGTGCCACCCCAACCCTATCCCGAATATCGTCGTTCTGGACTCTATCCCTCCTTGTGTGCCCACAACACCATCGTAACATACGCATCTCTGCTACACTCAATTGCTGGATATGTCGCCTTTTTGTAGGCCAACATTTAGCACCGTATAACATCACCGGACGAATCGCTGTCCTATAAAACTTACCTTTTAACTTCTGAGGCACCCTTCTGTCACAGAGGACGCTTGAAGCTTGACGCCATTTCAACCAACCGGCTGAAATTCTATGCCTAACATCTTCATCAATGTCACCATTCTTTTGTAGCATCGATCCTAAATACCGAAAAGTATCCTTCTTGGCCACCACTTGCCCATCGAGGCTAACGTCTCCCTCCTCATTCCTAGTCGCGCTGAAATCGCACCTCATGTACTCGGTCTTGGTCCTACTAAGTCTAAACCCTTTCGACTCTAACGTGTGCCTCCATAGTTCTAACTTCCTATTAACCCCTGCCCTAGTCTCATCCACTAGCACCACATCATCAGCAAAGAGCATACACCAAGGGATATCACCTTGTATGCCCCTTGTGACCTCATCCATCACCAAAGCAAATAAATAAGGGCTTAATGCCGACCCTTGATGTAGTCCTATTTTAATTGGAAAGTCACTGGTGTCGCCATCACATGTTGGGACACTCATCACCACATCCCTGTACATATCCTTGATGAGGGTGATGTACTTAGTTGGGACTTTGTGCTTTTCCAAGGCCCACCACATGATATTTCTCGGTACTTTGTCATATGCCTTCTCGAGGTCAATAAAGACCATGTGCAAGTCCTTCTTCTGCTCCCTATACCTCTCCATCAACTGTCGTAATAAGAAAATTGCCTCCATGGTCGACCTACCAGGCATAAACCCAAATTGGTTTTGGGTCACACTTGTCACTCTTCTTAGGCGATGCTCGATAACCCTCTCCCAGAGCTTCATCGTATGGCTCATCAACTTAATCCCACGGTAATTAGTACAACTTTGAACATCTCCCTTGTTCTTGAAGATCGGTACTAATATACTTCTCCTCTATTCTTCAGGCATCTTGTTTGACCGGAAAATAAGGTTAAAAAGCTTAGTTAACCATACTATCGCTCTGGCACCTAGGCATCTCCACATCTCAATGGGGATACCGTCAGGGCCCATCGCTTTACCTCCCTTCATCCTCTTCAAAGCCTCCCCGATCTCTGCCTCCTGAAATCTCCTCACCAAATGTCTGTTGGTATCGTCAAATGAGTCATCCAACTCCAAGGTAGGACCCTCGTTCTCCCCATTAAACAACTTGTCAAAGTACTCTCTCCACCTGTCCTTGATCTCCTCATCCCTCACCAAAAGTTGATCCGTCCCATCCTTGATGCATTTGATTTGGTTGATGTCCCTCGTCTTCCTCTCGCGGATCCTAGCCATACTATAAATGTCCTTCTCCCCTTCCTTCGTGCCTAGTCGCTGATAAAGGTCATCATACGCCTGACCTTTTGCTACACTCACCGCTCGTTTTGTAGCTCTCTTCGCTATTTTATAGCCCTCAATGTTGGCTGCACTCTTGTCATGATGGAGGCGCTTGAACCACTCCTTCTTCTCCCTAATAGCCCTTTGCACCTCGTCATTCCACCACCAGGTGTCTTTCGCATCCCGTTTGCCTCCCCTACTCACTCCAAACACATTCGAAGCCACCTTCCGAACACATGTTGCCATCTTTAGCCACATATCATCTGCATCTTCTCCTTCTTCCTACGGCCTCTCATCTAGCATCCTCTCCTTAAATGTTTGCGCTGCTTCCCCCCTAAGCTTCCACCATTTTGTTCTCGCAATCTTGGCCCGATTGTCCCGATGGACACGTACTCGAAAGCAAAAATCCGCCACCACAAGCTTGTGTTGAGGGACAACACACTCCCCAGGTAACACCTTACAATCTAAGCAAGCATGTCTATCTCCCCTCCTTGCAAGGATAAAGTCGATCTGACTCAGGTGTTGTCCGCTACGAAAGGTCACTAGATGGGATTCCCTCTTCTTAAAGACGGTGTTCGCTATCAACAAATCGTAGGCCAACGCGAAGTTCAAAACATCCTCCCCCTCTTGATTTCTACTCCCATACCCGAAACCCCCATGCACCCGCTCGAAACCTACATTAGTCACACCCACATGGCCGTTGAGGTCTCCTCCTATGAAGAGTTTCTCGCTGATAGGCACAGTACTAACCATGCTATCGAGATCTTCCCAAAACTGCCTCTTGGTGCTCTCGCAAAGACCTACCTGTGGGGCATAGGTACTGATCACATTCAGAGCCAAATCTTCAACTACCAACCGGACTAGGATAATCCGGTCGCCTTGCCTCCGCACCTCAACTACTCCATCCTTAAGGCTCCTATCGATCAAGATGCCTACACCATTTCTACCCGATGTTGTCCCCGTGTACCAAAGTTTGTAGCCAGTATCCTCCACCTTCTTCGCCTTCTGGCCCTTCCATTTAGTTTTCTGAATGCATAGAATATTTACACGCCTCCTAATTGCTGTAACGACTAGCTCTCTTAACTTACCCGTTAGGGACTCTACATTCCAGCTACCTAGACGAATCCTAGTTGGCTCGGGTAGCTTCCTTACCCTTCGCACCCGTCGAGGGAAGTGCGAAGACCCTTGCTCATTTTTCACTACACCCGGGCGCAGATGTAGCGCGTCACAAAGGTTGCGACGACCCGACCCTTGCTCATTTATCATCGTACCCGGATCACGATACGACGCGCCACTAAGGGGATGATGACCCGGCCCTTACACATTTGACACTACACCCGGGTTCCGATGTAGCGCGTCGCTAAGAGGGTTACGCCCCAACGAATCTCTTGTGGGTTTCATATCCATGAGAGTGGCTGGTTTTGAAATGTTGGCTAGCCGCACCTAACACACCCTCCTCCTTTATCCGGACTTGGGACCGGTTATGTTGAAATGACTCAAGAAAGTCTTTCAATCAACATAGGCGAAGTTCTCTGTCCCTCGTACCAGGCACTAATACAGGTCCAAAGAAACTGCATATCTTCTGTTACATTTGGATTGAGGTCTGTGTGGCCTGCATTCTGATTCGTAAACCTGATGGTTGTGGTGCTTGTGTATCCAGGTAGAAGATGGCTCTCACGAGGATCGGTCTCGCCGGCCTCGCGGTCATGGGGCAGAACCTTGCCCTCAATATCGCCGAGAAAGGGTTCCCCATCTCAGTCTACAACAGGACGACCTCCAAGGTTGATGAGACTGTGCAGCGTGCCAAGGTGGAAGGAAACCTCCCCGTGTTTGGTTTCCATGACCCCGCATCCTTCGTGAGCTCCATCCAAAAGCCTCGTGTCGTCATCATGCTCGTCAAGGCTGGGGCGCCGGTGGACCAGACCATTGCCACACTTGCAGCGCACCTTGAGCAGGGAGACTGTATCATTGATGGTGGCAATGAGTGGTATGAGAACACAGAGAGGAGGGAGAAGGCCATGGAGGAGCGTGGGCTCCTATACCTTGGCATGGGTGTCTCCGGAGGAGAGGAGGGTGCCCGTAATGGCCCATCCTTGATGCCTGGGGGCTCCTTCGAGGCGTACCAGTACATTGAAGATATTCTTCTCAAGGTGGCTGCTCAGGTCCCTGATAGTGGCCCGTGTGTCACATATATTGGCAAAGGTGGATCTGGCAACTTTGTCAAGATGGTTCACAATGGAATTGAATATGGTGATATGCAACTTATCGCTGAGGCATATGATGTTCTCAAGTCGGTTGGTAAGCTCACAAACAGTGAACTGCAGCAGGTTTTCTCTGAGTAGAACAAGGGTGAGCTCCTCAGTTTCTTGATTGAGATCACAGCCGACATCTTTGGTATCAAGGATGAGCAGGGTGAAGGCTACCTGGTCGACAAGGTCCTGGACAAGACCGGGATGAAGGGAACTGGGAAATGGACAGTCCAGCAGGCTGCTGAACTTTCTGTAGCTGCTCCTACAATTGAGGCATCCTTGGACTCCAGGTTCCTCAGTGGTCTGAAGGACGAGCGGGTTGAGGCTTCCAAAGTCTTCCAAGGTGACTACTCCACTGGCCTACCAGTGGACAAGGCACAGCTGATCGAAGACGTAAGGCAAGCGCTCTATGCTTCCAAGATCTGCAGTTACGCACAGGGCATGAACATCATCAAGGCCAAGAGCTCAGAGAAAGAATGGGGCCTCAACCTTGGTGAGCTAGCCAGGATCTGGAAGGGAGGGTGTATCATCCGTGCCATCTTCCTCGACCGCATCAAGAAGGCTTACGATAGGAACCCCGACCTTGCCAACCTCCTTGTTGACCCTGAGTTTGCCCAGGAGATCATGGACAGGCAAGCTGCCTGGCGCAGGGTTGTCTGCCTAGCCATCAACAATGGTGTTAGTACCCCAGGCATGTCTGCAAGTCTGGCCTACTTCGACTCATACCGCAGGGACAGGCTTCCCGCCAACCTGGTACAGGCACAGAGGGACTACTTCGGGGCTCACACCTATAAGAGGGTTGATATGCCTGGTTCTTTCCACACTGAATGGTTCAAGATTGCGCGCAACTCCAAGATCTGAATTGCTGCTCTGCTGACGGCACTTACATCATGATAGAACATGATTTCGTGTTTACATATGCCGCCATATTGAGTAATCAATCATATACTGCTTGCAGGGGAGGAACTGTGGTTTAATTTAATTTTCCATCACGCAGTTCTTAATTCAGGTCAGGAAGTCCAATGTTGCTCCCATTGTGTTCTTGTAAGAGCTAAGCAGTACCAGATGGAGAACATTATATTTGCCAGAACTTTTCTGTTTATCTTTGTAATAACATGAATAAAAGCATTTTACATGCTTGTATTTAGTTCTCTCTGTCTGTTGGCCAATCATATATTTTCCTTTGCCTTGACAGAAACTCTCTCTTCTCTGTATGCTGCACTGAACTGTTGGCTAATTTTCCCAGTCCCTGACTCCCTGCCCATCCAGACTAGGCCTGATGGGCAACTATGCAATAGCTTAGCATAGTGCCATTTCACCAATGTTCATGCCGAATGTTCCGAGTTGTATTGTTCACGACAAATTGGATGAACTGTTGATTTTCAGATGCATTATATATATATATATATATATATATATTTGCAAACTGAACAATACATTACGTAATCGGTAATCACATATACAACAAGCATATCTGAATCGGCATGCTTCGTTCCAATTCCAACCCTCTTTGACACATTAACAATTCAACATTCCAACCCTCTTTGACACATTAACAATTCAACAGCCAGCATCAAGAGGGAGGTGAGAGGGAACATATGTGCAGCACAGCTCTGAACATTACTGATTCGTGATGCTATTATACTATACAAATCATACACTGGTTCACTGGGCACTGAATCCTCTGTCATTTGACAAACCAGGCTGCTTCGACAATACGAGATTACCCTTGAGGTCCATCTGATACTGCAATCTGCTGTAGTCCATGACGATTCTGCAGGAGCTCCAGTCTTCTGCATGCAAGCTGACGCCAAGATAGTATATATGGTCTCGCACGCTGTTTCCAATTACTGACCTGAACACCGAAAAATGCAAAAACAAATATGGAAAACACACATAAGTTAAAGGTGGAGAGGGACAAAAGGAAATGCTAAAAGTGCATCTACTCTGCTGTGTTCTTTCATTTGAGATAGAGGACCTGCAGCATGTAGGGTCTTCACCGGAATCGTCGCAGATCTTTTCTGCAGAGTACACTAGGGTTCCTAATCCGACATTATGGACCCATAACTGAATAAATGAACAATAAAGCATATGGGTCTAGGGGAGCATACAAATAAAGAATACCACCTATCTGTACAAGTAGAAAAGTACAATACCTCTCTTGGGAAGTGATGGTAGGTCTTCTGTGGGAAGAATGAGAAGTATGGTGGCAGGTGAGGCACGATATCGTGGGCATGAGTAACTCGAACTGCTTGAGGCAAATATGTCTTGAAATAAGAAGCAAATGCAGCATTGCCAATGCGGGGCTGCCCAAACGTCATCAGTTCTACGCCATCCAAACCGTAGTTCACCTAAAAGAACATAGAGATTTATTCTGGGTGTAGACGCTAAACAAGAAGAAAATAATCGACAAACAGTCTCTTCTTTTTAGGAAACATGGCACTCCCAATATTTTACTTAAAGCTATATTTATGGTAAAATCCTAACTGCTCAGAGACATGTGGATGATGCATTATCCCTACAACAGGCTAACTCAATGCCTGCAAATATTGCTACCAAATTTAAATTTCTGAAGAATGAATAGAATCTTAAATAGCATATGCTTCGGGCGCAAAGGTTCAGTACTCACAACAAGATCAAGCGCACAAAATGAAGCCATAGCTCCACCCATTGAATGCCCTGTGATCATGATTGGAATCTCTCCGTAAGCTTCCCTAGTCTTTTGAATACCACTGGCTACTCCATCACGTAGTGTCGTGTTGTGATAAGCAGCATAAAACCCTCGGTGCACCTATAACAAGGCAGAACAATAATATGAATCTGGTTTGCCACGAGTGCTTGTTTAAATATATAACCCTTATAAGCTATACTCACCATTGCTTCAGGCATGCCAGGGTAGTCAAGATCAAGTTGTTTCCATAACAAGTCCTCTATCCAGTTCTGGATGCTGAGAAATTGCACAAAGTAACAGTACATTTTACACAATGCACACAGATATGCCGAGTTGTCAACTAAAGGTCAAAGTACTTCTAAAAGATGAGTGTATACGAATGAGAATAGCATGTTCAAGAACTAAGCAAAACAGGATAATAGGATATGTGCTCAGTACCTGTTCTCTTGAGTTCCTCTGAAAACAACAACGACAGCGTTTATATCACTGGCAAAACCAACATATGCCTGCTTATACATTCATCAAAACACAATGAGCATACTATAAGACAGGGAGATAATGGTACGAATAAAGCAAGTAGAGAAGAACCTGCAAGCAGTTCTCGACATCCACAATAATCTCTATCATCTCGAACCCCTAGGCCATCCAATAAAATCCCATCATCCATCCATCCTAAAATTGCATGGGGTGGGATAACAAAACTCAGAATGCACATGAGTGGTAGTGAAGGTTTACCTTGATCAAGTCACCGCATCTCTCACATGTCCATGTAAACAACTGTGTCAAATCAGCAGTATAGATCTGCAAAATATCATAATGTTTAACTCCAAAACACAATAAAGGAAAGCCACAAACCTAAACAACTCTGGCATATTTCCATATGAATTTTGAGGAAACAGTTTAACAAGTTGAACATTGAAGAAGAAATAAGGGGAAAAAAAGGTAAATGAACTTACTGCAGCAGCATACTCCACAAGCATCTGGGCAAGAGTAGAGTTGTATATGGTAGTGGAAGGGTTCTGTTTGATCGCAAGTTCTATTTGACAAAAAGCAAAGCTGTTACGATAAAGTTTCATTGCGAAATTAGTGTGGAGTAATATGGAACATGATGCATACGTGGAGACAAACCAACTAGCAGAAAGAAAAGTATGTAACATGGAAAATTGAAGGAAGATTATAACTGCACAGTTTTTTTTTAATTGAAGTGGACATATGAATCAAATCTGTACGCAACTGTTGCTTGTTATAGAGTGAAACTGACTATGAGTACTCTGTAGGCTACAGAACCATAACGACAAGACACGGCTCCAGCGCTGTCTTTCAACCTTGAAGAACCGAAATGCAAGCTCAATGAAGATTTCCGTACTACTAAAAGAAAACCTGAAGAATCGAAATGCAAGGACAAGGCAAATTTTTATACAACTAATTAAATTTAGCTGCGTAAAGCATCAGCAGAACATTTGTCTGCAGAAGCATGATAACTTTGCGCTGATTTGTTTAATCAACCTTTGAAATCTAAACGCCTTTCCAGATTGTTAAGAGGCTCGTGAGAAACAGACGCACTGAAAGTATCTCATCTGTTCTTTGCATATGCGTTCCTTTTTTTTTCAGAGATACTTCCTATCCTCATAGCGAATCTAACCAAATCAAGTGAAACAAGCACCTCTAAATGCAGGCGACGAACATCTCGAAAGAACAGTGTGGAACCAATAATAAACAGAAAAAGGGGAGTAACTGCTCTCACCTCTGCCGGAGCAAACAGCAAGGAAGCACAGCAGAAGCGCGGCCGCGAGCAACCCGCGGCGGCGCCCCATCCCCTGAATGAAATTCCGCCGCGCGTGACCGCGAGGTGCGAGAGACCGGTGGATTTGGTGAATCCAAACTTGCGCGGAATCTTATTCTGATACAAACGAGCGACAGAGCAAGCAATCCGAGCCGGTGTGAGGCGCGGCAACAGTCGGGAAAGGAGGCGAAGGAAATACTAGTATGGGGTGCTATTGATATGATGATAATAAGAAATCAAATAAATTAGGAGTGGTGATAAATTAAGGGAGCGAAGCGAGAGCACGAAACCGCGATCGATGGTGGTGTTTTTTTTTATACAAGGAAGGGGGGG
>CM041634.1:59264495-59316519 GCA_023333625.1 Bothriochloa decipiens
GGGGGGGGGGGGCGGCGGGATTTGGATCGGGGGTCGCCGTCGGAGACTGACCCACGACGACGACGAAGACGAAGGTTGCAGTAGATCTTGCTATTCACCATTGATCAGTCTGTCTCCTACACAGCGCAGCGCTGCACTGCCACCAGGCCAACAACTCTGACGACGCGAGTGGCGCTGCGGTCTGCACAACTTGTTCCGGGAGTGTTGCCGAGATCGTTTCCGCTTTCAGAATTATTTTATTTTAGGAGTTTATGAATTGCACCTTGCTAACAAATTTAATGACCGCCGATTCTACAGCAAAACAGCTGTTTGTCAAGAGCTAGCAAAGCAGATGAGACATTGACTAGTTCCGAATAACCTTCAGAATGAATGTATATAGTTCAAAGTAAAATTGGTATTATAATAAATATTAACGGAGTTTTAAATAAAATTCGATCAAATCTAGAACTGAATCATTTCTAGTTCTAGGTGCGAGAGAGTAAGAATATAACAGCAAAATGAATGTCAAGAGCAATTGAGCAAGCGTGCGACGATGGGAACGTTGAGCATGCGTGAACGAGGTGAGCGTTAGCGATCAGCCAGGCCTGGCTCACCCACCAACCATGCAGATTTTTTTTTTAAACCATTTACCTCTCAATATTTTTTGAGAACCATCATATTCCGTTTTAATTCTCTGCTTGGAGCATGCAATGCAACGCATCCGTGCAGGCCGTCCATCTATCAGTTTGTTGGGGGTGGTTATGCATGAGCTCGACGTAATAACTTGCTCATGTTTCAACCCTACCAGATTCCTTTTCCTCCTTTCCCAACGTTCTGAAAATGAGGCCCCAGCTTTGATTTGATCTGTCTTCAGGTTCAGGGTACCTTATGAAATTTGTCGCTACATGTTTTTTTATTTATTTATTTGCATTTTGATTAATTTCTCCGCTACTAATAATAGGTCATGTCAATTACTCCTCCGTCAAAGTTAACCATGCATGCTTCTGGAATCTGGACAGAGAAGCATGCAGAGTCGTTAAAACAAGTGCAACTGCACGCATGCGTGCACGTAAGTCAATTGTGTTGCTTGGATGGATTTATTACTTTGGAGGAGAAATTGGACCGTTATACTTATTTTGTAGTATAAAAAATAATCATTTTTTTAAAAAAAAATCTTATCGATGAGCTCCACGCAGAGGATTATTATGGATATATGAGAGTGAGAAAATGATACTAATGGCGAGGCCTCGAAACCGTTGGACACACGAAACGGTGCCGTGTTACTATCAGTGTAGTGCAGTTGTCCTTTTGGCATGCATCGTCCGACGAAGGAGCGCATGCATCCGCCAACTTTTAGGCGTTGTTTAAATTACGAAAATATTTGTATTTGACAAATATTGTTAATTTATTTTAACTAATCTATAAAATTAGTTATTTATTTTATCAACATTTAATATTTCGTACGTTAGACGTAACATTCGATGTGACGAAGAATTTTAGAAAAAATTGAACCTTTTGCTGGAACTAAACAAGACCTTAGCTGAGTATTGACATCGGATCAGTCTCAGGTGCTATTACCCTGCGTCGCTGGTCACTACCGACGTGGGTTTTCTCTTCTGCTTCTTCTTTATCATTACGTATACTTTTTTTTTATTTGATCGGACACTGACATGTTAATTCGTCGCTACAAATAAAAACATTGATATGGGCATGAAAACTCATTCATGTCACGTGACATAGGTTCTTGGTGGGCTGGACGCCTGGACCGCTGGACCTAGAAGAGCGGCCGGTCGTGCTCAAAAAGATCTGGTCCCAAATTTGTCAACGGGCTAGAGAGCACATTGCCACATTCCTTAACCTTTCACAGGCATACATTTGCAACGGCCCAGCATCAGCATGTCTAGAGAACAGCCTTCGCACCACAATATAGGCCCACTAGAGACATGATTGGCTGGCTGAAACGACGTCTCAAATTATCGGATGGTTTGCTTAGACATAGCATGTGATGAGCTGATAGGAGTATAGCACTTACATAAACTTTCAGCCTGTTCGTTTGAACTTATCAGCCAAACCAGCCAGCCATTCAACAGTATTTTTCTCTCATAAAAAATCAGCAGCAGCCAGAACCAGCCAGCCAGAAACGACCAAGCGAACAGGGCGTTTGTCCATACATGAATGGGACCTGCTCCTTCGCTCCTCTTTTATGATTTCAACGACGAAAAAAAGCGTGCACTTAGTCCTTTCGACTGCACCTACTCTATTCCTAGAAGCACATCGAAAATATCAAGCACATCTTAAAAAAAAAACCGACACGACTTAAATCTAGATAAAGCCAAGTCCCATCTTAAATAACAACTTCATTTACAATTACTTCTACTAAAGACTCACAATGAAATACCGAGTGCATTGCAACCAACCATAACCATAGCACACTCCTATAACAGAACCAAACATCCACAACCTAACTAGCTGGCCTCAGTCTACACAAATCAACATTTTCATCAAGTTAGCAACAAATGTTTTCGAGATGCAATATAATAATAAACTAGTGCGACTCACTATGGTGCCGACTCTAATCTTCGGTAGTTAACTTTTTTTATTTTTTTAATAAAAAATACCTCTAAATGGATCGGACGATTACTCGTCATTCGACATTTTACTAAGACTCGCTAAAATGGACTTGCAAATAAAAACCACGACCAATATTATTTAAGCACTGTAATGATAGTAGTACGTACTATTATTGATTTGTGATTATTAACTGCAATATATGATTTTTTTGCACAAAACTCCCTGAAAAAGTATAACAGTTTTCGAAATAGTCCTTCCACGCACTCTCTCTTCCCCAAGGCTGATGCTCCCTTCTCGTCTGGCGGCGGCGACGGCAGCTGCCGTCGCGGGCTCGCGGCGAGTGGACTCCCATTCCTCCTCCTCCTGCTCGCCCTCCCCTTCCTAGGCCGGGTTCCGCGCCGCTGCGCCCCAGTTCCCACTATTCTCTCACCATGGATATGGCAGCTAACCGCCACAGCGCTTCCACGTCAGAGTCTCAGAGAAGGGGAGGACAGGGTCGACAAGGAGGAAGAAAGGAGTCGTGTGGGTTGCTGCGGATTGGAGGATCGCGAGGAGGAGGGACATGGGGACTAGATCGGAGTGCGAGTTCGTGGATCATTGGTTTCCCTAGGTGATACTTTGTCTAAACTGCTTTCAATTACTTTATTTGTCCCCACCTCAATGCTGGAACCATGATTTTCCTGCTCCAATACCTTTCTTTCCTATATATTTTTTATTCAGATCTGTGTTCATCAGCACACATAGGTAATTGTTGAATATGGTATCATCGAATCATGCTAGTATACTAAGTTTTCTTTTCCTTCCTTTTTTTTTTGACACTAAAGTAGCACAGATTGAGCCTCAAAAAAGGATGTAGCAAAGACTAATTCATGAACCGAGAAGAACTACCTACACTCGACCCTTTAAAACTTTACACAAAATCCTAGGCTTCAGTTACATGGCTTGGAAAGTTTTCTGAATATGCGATGGAATTTGGTCCCTTAAGTTCTCTTTCCTGATCCGACAGAAAATTGGACACAAATAAATCTTGCAGAAGGCGACTCAAATACCAAATCAACAAATTTCAGTAGTCAATTTATAATAACTTTCGGATCAGGTTACAGATCAACCTTTTGCAGTAACCACATTGATAATAATAGAACGCTTTACAACTCAGCATAATTTATTTCATAATTTGAACTTAGTTAAACTCAACATATGATGCCTAGCTCGGTGCTCATCTCCTATTCACGCCAGCACACCTCAGAAGATGATCCCCCCTACCTTGAAGCTTGAAGGTGTCGCCGCATCCTAGCAGCAAGGGTAGTAGGCGACGCAGCGCCTGCGCCGGGGAGGTGTGCACAGCATCAGCAGCAGCAAGGCGAGGACGACGGTGACAAGCAGCCCCAGAAGGTTGAACGCCGGCTCATCATCTTCCTGGCTGCAACACAGCTTGCCCATGTTAGCTGTTACAAAGGGCGGAGTGATGAGTTCTTGGTAGGATGGGGATGAAGGAGGTGAGGGGGCAACTAAGGGCTTCTCGGCTGTGGAATTTCTTTATGCCGACGACTTCGGATGGAAGGTCTTTCTATTCTATGGTATGTCTGATATGATTCTTCTTTGCTTTCGGGCTTTGTTTTGTGGCTGTGTGGACCTAGTTGTTGAGCCATCGCTATCCACTTCTCCATGTTGTAGTTTATTTTCTTCTTGATCCTTCTGGTTGAAGATGAGACAACTCACCCAATCAATCCCACACCAACTAGTACCACTACCACCCAATCAGGATATAGTTTGTTACAGGTACATCAGTAGGAATGTTATATGATTTAACTGGCCTCAGCTTCCTGCTTTTCCTTTCAGTATATCCTGGTCAAATTCATATTCTTCTGACCTGTACTGTCATTATCGAGTGTTAACTTGATTATATTGACATTGTAATTCACATTGGTAGCATGTGCATGCGCATGTGCTGTTACTGGTGGAAGGCCATGTTGTCTTCAATAATTTGCTACAATCATCTGTACTTCAATTAAAAGACACCTGTCCAGTTGTTTTCACTGTATCATATCATCTAGAATACTTACTACAATTAAGTACCCTTCCTCATGTTTAATGGTTTTAAAACATGTATACCCATCTCTTGATGCATCATTTTTCTAGTGCCATTTGCAATTGAATTTTTTGAATAAAGACAAGACAACCTGTCTAGAAAAGTACATGCTGACTTCATTTGTTGTTCTATATGTCCTTGATTTTGAATAATGCAACAAATGCGTTAACAACTACCTACCAACTACATTGAAACTACATGGTCAGTATAGATTTGCCTAAAATGGTATTTTTATACAGATACCTTAATGTTGTATTGCACAGAATGACAGTCACGCTATCAATTCTGTAAATATGCAGCACTAAGAAGCACATTTAGAACACACATGTGTGCACAACTTCTTTGACTAAAAGGAACAGAGCACGTTGAACATTTAATGATGCATACATGTTATCTGGTATGTTACATCATTTTCAGTTCAAAAAGAAAGATGCACTTAGAGCAGCAGCCTTTTCATCATTATTCTCCTTCTTTGGGCTCAGAAAGACGATGCACTTAGAGTAGCATCCTTTTCATCATCACTTTTCTTCACTGAGATACCAAATCCAATGTCTTTTCCTCTGTTGTTCTGGCCTCCTTCAAATCAATGGCTTCTTTCCCATCTAATTCCCCTGCACATAAGACAAATGGTTTTATGCCAGTACTTAGTTTGGCACATGATGGTACTATAGTGCAGAATTATATAATTGCTTGCGTGTAGGGACTGTTGTCGTTAACAACAAATTGATTATAAATTGAGGATAGCATCAGAAGACTTGCTACTTTCGCTCTGATCTATTATCATGAGTTCATGACAAAATAGAAGAAATGTGTGGTTAACATATAAAATGATACAATTAACAATAAGAGAATTCAACTTACCGTCCTCATCTCTCAAAGGTGTAACAGATTTCCCATCCTCTGGCTCTTTGGAGACACTCGCCTCTTCCTCCTCAACCTTGTTTTCCCCTACTGCGTCCACCTTCTCCTCCTCCACTTCCAATTCCTCGACAATTTTGGTTAGCACCTGCTCAACAGCAATAGGATCTGGCAGCTCTGCCTCATTGTTTACCTCATTATCTTCAGAAGGTTTAGACTGCCCTGCCTCCTCTTCAGCTTCTGTTGCACCATCAGCTTTGGTCATGGCTTCCTCGTCCTCAAAAACAGTAGGCTCTGCCAGCTCTGCCTCGTTTTCCACCTCCTCATTGTCCTCAGAAGGCTCAAATTTCTCTTCTGCCTCCTCTTTCTCCTCCTCTTGTTCTTCCTCCTCCTCCTCCTCCTCCTCCTCCTCTTGGGCAGCCGGTAAGCCGACAATTTCGTTATCATTGGTTATCGGGGAAGCTGCAGAGGCAACACTATCGTCGTCCTTGGTTGCAGGGGTAGCCACAAAGTTAATACTGTGACCATCCTTTGTCACAGGGGCTAATGGTTTTGCAAAGGTGACACTGCCAGCATCCTCAGTCACCATGGCAACCGTGTCTTGGTCCTTGGTTGCTGGGACAGCTGCAGAGGTAACACTCTTATCATCCTTGGTCAAAGGGGAAAATGGTACTGCAAAGGTGACGCTTCCATCCTCCTTGGTCACCATGGCAACCATGTTGCTGGTCGTGGGGGCACTTGCGAAGGTAACACTTTCATCGTCCTTGGTCTCTATGTCATCTGGTACTGCGAAGGTGACGCTGCCATCCTCCTCTGTCACCATGGCAACCGGGAAGGTGACACTGTCATCCTCCTTGTTCCCCTCAATGCCGTTCTTGGTTGACGCAGCCTCATCATTCTCCTCAATTGCCATGTCTATAATGTCAGCCTCATCTTCCTTCTCGACGGCTGCTGCAGTCGATATTTTAAGCACTGCATCCTTCTTGATATCTTCTTCTTTCTCCTTGGTGATGACATTCACATCTTCGGTTGATGACATGTCAGCCTTCTGATCGGCAACCACTGCTTTGTCCTTGACGGCCTCATCTTTCTTCTCCTTGGCAGCCTTATCGATCAATGCTTCTTTGCCCTTTTCGATGGTGACGGCTTCTGTAGCATCCGTGATGACTGCTTCATCCTTCTTGATCTCGACCTGTTTCTCCTGCCCGTTGTCATTCACCTTCGATGTTGCATTGCCTTCCTTCGCAGCGATGGCTTCTTTGTTGTCCTTCAAGACCTGATCAGCCTTGCTGTTGACCCCTTCCTCTTTCTTCTCCTCGACGGATTTCTTTTTCAATGTGGCTGCCTTGTTCTTTTTCTCAACGATCGCCTCGCCATTGGCCTTTGCAGCGGCGGTGGAGGCATTGTCGGATGGCTGAAGCACACGGGACGATGGCTGGGTGGCGTCGACGACGCTGGATTTCCTCTTGAATCGGTTGCATCTGCTGCTGCCGGAGTTGCCGGTGGCCACCGCTTCTTTGGAGCCACCGCAGCCCATGGTGGCTCAAAGGAGGAGAGGAGAGAGAGCCTTGGAGATGCAAAATGCAAGGAGAGGATGAGGAACCAATATGGGGTCTGTGGGATTTGAGGCAAGGAGAAGTCGCAGGTGCATGCATGAATGGACAAGTCTCGTGGGGAAAACGCATGCATGCATGATGTGACAAATTTAGGGAAACCATGACCAAACAGAAGTTTTTGTTGAAGGGTTGCGACAGGTGTGCTTGTTGTCTAACTACAGTGCACCACTGCTGTAAAATTTTCTTCGTTCAGAGATTTTATTTATTTTTTAAACAAACTTTATGCCTGCTGGCTGTCTTAGATAATTGGGCTCGGCTGGCCAGTTTGTTGCTGTCCTTGCTGATCCAAGAAGGGAACTATTCAGGTACTTCATTATCCCCCCTCCCCAGCTCCCCTCTTCCTAATACGCTGACAGTTTGGATACAAATGTTGACTTTGTGGACAATGCGACACCATGTTTTTGTAGATCACAATACTGGCGACAACTGTAACACCTCAAGTGTTATTGGCCTAACAGCATTGCATTACATATGCATAAGCATCATTTATTTAATTAATGGCATTGCATTATGATTTTGATGAAGTATTTAAATTTCAAATTCAAATTCAAATTCAAATCTTAAAAACCCTAAATTTAAAAATATCAAGAATTTGGCTATGACCCAAAAAGCAAAAGTATAGTTCTAATTATTTTGAGCAACTTGTCAAGAATATCAAGAATAGGGCTGGAGAACTCGGTAAACGAGTCTTCAATGATATGATCAGATCAACTTGTCATCATAAGCATCATGTCATCATCACCATCATCACTTATGCATTCTAAATACTCATTCTATGCATATACATTCAATAGGTGTGCACACAGGAGTGACCTTGTTGGAGTTCGAGGGAACGTGCCCGCAGGAGCCGGAGAATCCTCAGGAGCAGGAGGCTTATCCATCCGGTCCCAAAGCCGACCAGGACGTGATTCTCGAGTGTCCGCAGCACGAACCCACAACATTCGTGAAAGGCAAGCCCCGGAGCAGTTTAACCTCCTAACTTTTTATAATATAATTAAATATGCTATGCTTGTTGCATTAAGTTCTAGGAATTGAATTGGAACCCTTGCTGCATATACATCCTTCCTTGTCCAGTCATTATACTTGAAATCCTAATGATACGATACCGTAGTATCTACTTAGCCATGCTTAAACGGTAGAAGTCGAGTGATTGTTAATCACTTGCGAGAATTAGGATGATGGTTCACGGTTGGCTATATGTGCTATCGTGGAAATAACCATGTGAATGTAAATCGACGGTAAGACGAAACGTGGAAGTTACAAGGTCGGCGGGCTTTGTTAATCAAGTGAATCATCATGCCGATTAATCACCTACAAGGAATGGAGCCTTTCTTTGTCATGTTGAATAGTGCCTTGCACTTAGCTGGCTGGATCTGAGGTTATCCGCCGCGAAGCCTAGTAGCTCAACTCAGGCCGAAAATCGAGGAGTATCAAGTGCTCACTATGGAGGTAGTAAGTATGGGTGGGAAGTCATGTCTGTAAGTCCAGTGGCAGGTGTTATAATTCCTGGCCTTCCTGGCATGGTAGCGACCCTGGTAGTGAGGCGCTGTTTGGATTCGCGATTCCTGAGTTGTACCAACGGTGTTCTACGGTTACCCTTAGCGGGGCTTACCGGAAGAGTGTTAGGAATATTTCTCCAGCTAGGTAGTAATCGATTCGAATCGCCATCGTCTCCTGGATAGTAAGAAGCTTGACGGGATTATCTCCATACTTGAAAATATTAAATTGTTTGGATGGTTAATGATGTTTCACAAGAGAGCTGATGATGAAACTGATATGGTTATGTATTTCTCTTCTCATTGCTTGTTTAGCACAGGGGCAAACATAGATGACAGGTGTTAACTTGATGCTAATAACAATATGGTTACTCTCCTTACTTAAGGCTTTTTATGCAAAATGAGTTAAGCCAACTTCACCTATAATAGCCTTGCATAATCCTTGGAGTCTTTATTTCTGGTTTACGACGGGTAAGTCTTGTTGAGTACAATTAAGTACTCAGGGTTTTATTCCCTCTTGTTACAGATGACATCTTCTATAATAGTTGCTGCTAATACTGTCTTCTCCCAGCCGAGAATGAAGACTAGACCATTGGGCATGGACTCTAGTAGACTTCTTACCTTATATTGCTTTTGTAGGTTGTGAACTTGAACTGATAATGTAATCTTTAAACTATGGATTTGGTTTTAGAACTATAATGCTTTCGCTACTTTATATTTTGGTTTGTAATAACTAAAGTGTACTCCGATGTTATGTAATCTATGTAGATTATCTGTGAAATATTGTAACAGGTGATGTGGTTATGCTGAATCACTACGATCTTGGTTTGTTGCGAATTGGTTTGAAATCCTTCGTGATTTCGTTGGACTACCGGGTTTATATAAGTGAAAGTATGTGAGTGTCAACGTTTTAGCGGGGACATCCGTACTTGATCTTGTATAAATTGGTCGGTTCTGTGACAGCTGGTATCGGAGCATGGTTCAGCACTAAACACATCATTTGTGTATTTAAAACAAAAGCTTTTGTGAAAACTTAATTTTAAATCTAAAGGTTGCCAGTGTTCATATTCTTTATGCCCATATAAGGACTTATAGGTGGCTTACTTAAGTACTAACTTGGGGAATTTAAATTTTGCATCGACGCCCTTGCTAAGGTATGAAGAGTGATAACTTGACCGCACTTGTTACCCTGTGGTCTAATGGTGGTGGTAACCTTCATATATGAATTAGCCATATATGTCGCTAGTTTTAATGTTTGAATCATCGCCAAGGTAAGGTGAGTTGTGAGAGCATGATTGGACAAACATCGATCTAGGGGAGTGCTTAATGGTGTTGGAGTATTTACATGTTACACACATGTTTATATGAAAGTGCCCCATGTGTGGGTGTTTTTCGCCTGTTATGGCGATGTCGTCTTCTGATGATGATTCGGGTAGCGTGCACCTACATGTATGTATATTTGGGAATATGTATAGATGGAGGGGGATGCGTAAAATGTGTTGCTGCTTTCCTTATGTGTCATATTGGGAATTATTGGGCTGAAATGAGAATTTTTTTTCTGCAGGTACACTAACAACGTTCATGTTAATTCGACTAGTTACGATATATGAGAGAACGTATGTATGCCACCGCCTAGAACGTCAGAATCAAAGTTAGGTTTGTGAGGACGTATGGATCGTGCATGCATCATGACATTCATGTGTTCTTTGCACTTGTCCCTCCCTTACAAAATTTCTTACCTCAAAAATTTTTAATGTGCCTTCTTTTCTAAAATTGTCCTCTTATAAGAAGTTGCATCTTTTGCTTAAGATGGTCATAATGAAACCCTTCAGACAGGCTTTATGTTCCATGTTATGGGAACTTTTAATTGTTGGTAAAATGTGTTTTCAGATGCATCGTGATATTGCGCTTTGTGGTGTTATTGATGATGTTGTATTATGAAAATTGTATGATTGTGCCTCTGTTTATTATTTGAGTTTCTTCTCCAATGAATTCAGTTTGGCATGATTATACAATTTACTCGTAATTTTCTGACGTCATCAATATTCACAATTTGCGCATATCTGCAGATGCCTGGAAACCACCATTCCGGTGAGAACCATGATCTTCCTCAACCTCCACCTCCGCCTACTCCAGAGGCGCTTATGCATACCATGGTGGAAAGTCAGCGTCTCATGGCTGAAACGATTCGTCAGTTGGGCAAGAACCAATTCAGTATAACAACTTCAAGGATTTCTTAGACACCAAGCCTCCTACCTTTCAAGAGACAAAAGAACCACTTCAGGCTGATGAATGGCTGAACTCTGTGGAGCAGAGGTTTCGCTTGCTCAGGCTTACTGAGGGCCTGAAGGTGGAATATGATTCTTATCTGCTTCAAGGTTCAGCGGGTATTTGGTGGACCAACTATTGAAAGGCATTGCCTCCTAATACCAATCTTGTCTGGGATCAGTTTTGTGAGGTTTTCAGGGCACAATTTATTCTCCTGGTCTTATGGCTATCAAGCATACAGAGTTCATGAAGTTGACCCAGGACAACAAAAATCTCACTAAGTATCATCAGGATTTCAACAATCTATCTCGCTATGCTCTAGATTTTGTTGATACTGAAGCCAAGAAGATTGCTAGTTTAAAGAGGGGACTTGGCCCTAAACTGATGAAATCTATGGGCAATAGCAAATGTGCGACTTTCAATGAGTTTGTTAGTGATGCTCTAACTCAAGAGAATAATGATAATATTTATCTGCTTCCAAGAGCCGCAAGAGGGCGTATAAAGCAGGAGCTTCTCAGTCTAAGGCTCCTGTCATGACTAAAACTCAGAATCGCTCACCTGCTGTTAACATCAGGTATCGTCCTCCTCAAAAGAAACCTCAGATCAAGACTGGTTATCGCAAAGGTTATACCATTTCTCTTCCCAAGAATACATCTGGGCAAGGCAGTTCCAATGTCCCTCCAGGCAACAGGCCATGTTGGAATTGCAACAAGTCAGGACATTGGGCGAATAATAGTCCTTATCCTCCTAAGAAGATTAATCAAGGAAATATTCATCCTAGCAATGTTCATTATACTACTATTGAAGAGATACCATCTGGTGAGATTGTCACAGCTGGTAAGTTCCTAGTGAACCAGCAACCTGCAATTGTGCTATTTGATTCGGGTGCTTCACATTCTTTTATAAGCCCTACTTTTGCATCCAAGTTCAGTCAGCACATAAATACTATAACTCATGGGGGTTATTGCATTAGTGCTGCTGGGAATAGCATCTCTACTGATCAGATAGTAAAAGATGTGAGCATTTTAGTTGAGGGTCGAACCTATCTCATGAATCTTATAGTGTTGCCCGGTCTGGGAATCGATGTAATTTTGGGTATGAATTGGATGAGCAGTAATGGAGTTCTTATCGACACCACCACTAGTGTGGTTATGTTAAGAGATCCGGTTAATCATGAAGCTTTCTTAGTTGAGCTCCCTTGCGACATCACCATTCGCAATACGGCTAATGCTGCGGAAGCAAAGGCCATTGCTGATATTCCAGTGGTTCATGAGTTTTCGGATGTCTTTCCTGACGACTTGCCTGGATTACCTCCGGAACGTGATGTGGAGTTCAAAATTGAATTAATTCCTAGTACTGCTCCTATCTCTCGAAGACCTTATCGAATGCCTCCCAATGAGTTGAAGGAGCTTAAAACTCAATTAGGAGAACTTTTAAAGAAGGGTCTCATTCATCCTAGTTCTTCTGAATGGGGTTGTCCTGCTATCTTTGTGAAGAAGAAGGATCAATCTTTGCGCATATGCGTGGATTATCGCTCGCTCAATGCCGTTACTATCAAGAACAAGTATCCTCTTCCTCACATTGATATCTTATTTGATCAGCTATCAAAGGCTAAGGTATTCTCCAAGATTGATTTGAGATCAAGATATCATCAAATTAGGATTCGTCCCAAAGATATTCCCAAGACCGCTTTCTCGACCCGCTATGGGTTGTTTGAATATCTTGTCATGTCTTTTGGCTTGACCAATGCTCCCGCCCACTTTATGTATCTTATGAATTCAGTGTTCATGCCCGAATTAGACAAGTTCATGGTGGTTTTCATCGATGATATTCTTATCTATTCTCAAAATGAAGAAGAGCATGCTGAGCATCTGAGAGTTGTCTTGACTCGCTTGCGTGAGCATCAGCTTTATGCTAAGTTCAACAAGTTTGAGTTTTGGTTGAAGAAGATACCTTTCCTAGGTCATGTATTATCTGAAGAAGGGATTTCAGTTGATCCTTCAAAAGTGCAAGAAGTGTTAGATTGGAAAGCCCCGACTTTCGTTCATGAAGTTCGGAGTTTTCTTGGTTTAGCTGGCTATTATCGTCGCTTCATTCCAGATTTCTCTAAAATAGCCAAACCCATGACTCGATTGCTACAAAGAAATGAAAAATTCCTATGGTCTCCAGAGTGCGAAAAGGCTTTCCATACTCTGCGGACTTTATTTACTTTAGCTCCTGTATTAGCTCAACCGGATATCGATAAACCTTTTGATGTATTCTGTGATGCATCAGGCAACGGTTTAGGTTGTGTTCTTATGCAAGATGGTCGAGTCATTGCCTATGCCTTGCGTCAACTCCGGAAGCATGAAGTCAATTATCCCACTCATGACTTAGAGTTAGTTGTTGTTGTTCATGCTCTAAAAATATGGAGACATTACTTGCTTGGTAATCTATGCAATATCTATACCGATCATAAAAGTTTCCAATACATATCACTCAACCTGAGCTGAACATGCGCCAAAGAAGATGGTTTGAGTTGATCGAGGATTATAATCTTCAAATGTGCTATCATCCTGGCAAGGCAAATGTGGTTGCAGATGCCTTAAGCAGGAAGTCCCATTGCAACTCTTTAGTTGTTGAAGATTTTCATTTGTCCCATCTTCTCCATCATGTTATCCTTCATAATATCACAGTTAATTGCTCTCTTCGGCGTCAAATTATTGAGATGCAAAGGACCGATAAGTGTGTATTGGGTATCAAAAGAAAGATGAAAGAGCAAGAAACCAAACATTTTAGAGTTGATGACCAAGGAATTCTCTGGTTTGAGGATAGACTTGTTGTGCCAAACAACAAGGAGCTGAGAAATCAAATCATATCCGAAGCCCATTCTTCTAAATTGTCCATCCATTATGGAAGTAGGAAAATGTACCAAGATTTGAAACCTTACTTTTGGTGGCCCAAAATGAAGAAAGAAATTGCGTCCTTTGTTGCTCGTTGTGACAATTGTTGCCGTGTTAAAGTAATACACATGAAACCTGGTTTGCTAGAACCCTTGTCTATTCCAGATTGGAAGTGGGAAGAAATAAGCATGGACTTTATTGTTGGCTTGCCAACCACACCAAAGGGTTTTGACTCTATTTGGGTGATCGTCGATCGTACGACAAAGTCAGCTCATTTCATTCCTGTGAAGACTATTTACCATCCGCACCAATATGCTGAAATTTACCTTGAACAAGTGGTTCGTCTACACGGTGTGCCCAAGACTATTGTCTCTAATAGGGGAACCCAGTTTATGGCTCGTTTCTGGCAACGCCTACAACAAGATCTTGGCACTAAAACACTTCACAGTTCGGCTTATCACCCGCAAACTTCAGGACAAACCGAGCGTGTGAATCAAATTCTGGAGGACATGCTTCGAGCTTGTGTTATATCCTGTAAAGGACCGTGGGATAAATGGTTGCCTCTAGCAGAATTCTCTTATAACAACAGTTATCAAGATAGTATCAAGATGCCTCCCTTCAAAGCTTTATATGGTCGAAAATGTAGAACTCCTTTGAACTGGGTAGAAACCGGGGAAAGGAGATACTACAAAATCGACTTTATCAAAGATGCCGAGGAGCAAGTCCGTAAAATCCAGAAAAATATGGAAGCTGCTCAGGCTCGACAAAAGAGTTATGCTGACAAGCGAAGGAAACCTATTGAATTCGAGGTGGGTGACAGTGTATACCTTAAGGATCGCCCATGAAAGGTGTGAAATGTTTCGGTGTGAAGCGTAAACTCGCACCACGTTACGTTGGTCCTTATCAGATCATCGAAAAGAGTGGAAAAGTGGCTTACAGACTTCAACTACCTCCTGATTTAGGAACTATCTTTCCGGTCTTCCATGTCTCTCAATTGAAGAAATGTCTTCGCATCCCTAAAGAAAAAGTTAAAGTCAGGAGTATAAAGTTACAGTCTGATCTTTCTTATGAAGAAAAGCCAGTAAATGTCTTGGATGTTATAGAGCGTGTGACTCACAGTCGAGTGGTGAGATTGTTCAAAGTGGTTTGGAGTAACCACGGTGAAAAAGATGCAACATGGGAACAAGAGGACTATTTGAAAACCGCTTACCCTGCTTTCTATACTAAATGGTACGCTTTTCAAATCTCGGGATGAGATTTTTATAAGGGGGGAGGGCTGTAACACCTCAAGTGTTATTGGCCAAATTGCATTGTATTACATATGCATAAGCATCATTTATTTAATTAATGGCATTGCATTATGATTTTGGTGAAGTATTTAAATTTCAAATTCAAATTCAAATTCAAATCTTAAAACCCTAAATTTAAAAATATCAAGAATTTGGCTATGGCCCAAAAAGCAAAAGTATAGCTCTAATTACTTTGAGCAACTTTTGTATTGGGAATTTTTCAAGTTCTTATATGATTTTGTGAGCAATTGAAAAAGGGAAAATCCTAATTAATGCTACAGTACCCGGCCATACCCTTCCCTGTTCGCCGTTGACGCCGTGGCCATCGCGGCCCTTCTTGCGCCCGGTCGCGTGGCCGCCCGCATGGTCGACGTCGTGAAGCTGCTGCCACCTCACCGCGCCGACCAAGGCGAAGCCGGCCACCCCAACTTCTCTTCCTCCTCCTTTTCTCTTTCTCTGTGTGCCGCCCGCCACACGTCGCCCCAAAAATTCACCCACACCGCTTGCTCATTTTCCAATTCACCTCGTCCCTAGCTTAGCCACAAGTTGCTCTTCCTCCCCGACTCAGCCGTGCTCCGCGCCATCGCGAGGTGAGCTCTCACGCCGCACCGCCGCCATGGCCGCGAGCTTGGTCTCGCATGGCTAGCTCTCTCCTGTCTCCCTTGTGTTCTTCTCTTTAGTGTTTTGGAGTCGCCCTGCCATGTAGAAGCTAAGCCCGAAGACCTTGTTGGCTCTAGTGCCTTGACCTCGCCAGAACGCAGTCACCACCGCATGCTCCGTGCGCCGTCGCCACCATGCGTCGCCGCCATCTATTTAGGCCACCGCAGCCTGCCCTTCCTGCACCTTTGGATGCGCGTCGTCGCGGGGAGTCGATTAGGGCCAGTCTTGCCGCCGGAGACCTCGCCGTCGACAAGTTCCGCGGCCGGCCAAGCGTCTCTGTGTCGTGCTCTGCTCAGGCGCCGCCAGGGACATTGTTTTGCAATATGAATAAGTCCAGGGGCCCTGGTGCAACGTGCATGACTCATTTGAATAGTGTCAAATATTCGTTTGGGCTTACTTGTAATTTACTAAACTACAAGGGCTTTTCTGCAAGTTTGCCAGGCCGCACCTATGCAGGCCGGGCTGGGCCGGCCTCCTTCGCGCCGGGCCGCTCGCGTGCGTTGCTGCTACCGCACTTGGGCCGGCCTGTCTTGTCACTGGGACGCTCGCCCATGCCTGGGCCGCGCGCATACGCCGTGCCGCAGGCCAAGACAGGCCGAGCCAGCCGAATTCTGCCCAAGCCCCCGGTTTTTCTTTTTAAAAATGATTTACAATTTTGTTGTGAATTCAAACTTTGGGAATTTATAACTTGAGCTACAAAGGTCTAAAAATACTAAAACTAGTTTTGTTAGTTTTGTATCATTGTGATCTACATGATGAAGTCATAAAAATTTCAGTTTGATAAACTTTTATATATAGCTTTTATTTATTAAAAGAAAAGCCTTTTTAACTTACAAAATTAATAACTAGAGGTATATTTATCCAAAAGTTGTGAAACCAAGTTTATTAATTTTGTCTTGATATTCTCTAGCTAATAAGAAGGTTAACTTTATTGTTTAATCATTTTCTTTATATATATCATATTCTTTTCGGTGCATGAAATGATATGTTTTAATTATATTTCTTCATATCTTATGATTTGCCATACCTGATATTTTATGTGTCTTAATTAATTAAATTAAGATCTTTGATACAGGTGTTAGGTTTTTAACTGAGGATGAATTATTTTATGTTAAATTGTGTAGTTTTGGTAAGTGTGGTTGCTTTTTATGAGAAAAATATAATGCTCTTGTTTTTAATGATTCAAATAGGGCTGGAGAACTCGGTAAACGAGTGTCCAGTGATATGATCAGATCAACTTATCATCATAAGCATCATGCCATCATCACCATCATCACTTATGCATTCTAAATGGTCATTCTATGCATATGCATTCAATAGGTGTGCCCACAGGAGTGACCTTGTTGGAGTTCGAGGAAACGTGCCCGCAGGAGCCGGAGAATCCTCAGGAGCAGGAGGCTCATCCATCCGGTCCCGAAGCCGACCAAGACATGATTCTCGAGTGTCCGCAGCATGAACCCGCAACATTCATGAAAGTCAAGCTCCGGAGTATTTTAACCTCCTAACTTTTTATAATATATTAAATATGCTATGCTTGTGCATTAAGTTCTAGGAATTAAATTGGAACCCTTGCTGCATATACATCCTTCCTTGTGCAGTCATTATACTTGAAATCCTAATGATACGATACCGTAGTATCTGCTTAGCCATGCTTAAACGGTAGAAGTCGAGTGATTGTTAATCACTTGCGAGAATTAGGATGATGGTTCACGGTTGGCTATATGTGCTATTGTGGAAATAACCATGTGAATGTAAATCGACGGTAAGACGGAACGTGGAAGTTACAAGGTCAGCGGGCTTTGTTAATCAAACGAATCGTCATGCCGATTAATCACCTACAAGGAATGGAGCCTTTCTTTGTCATGTTGAATAGTGCCTAGCACTTAGCTGGCTGGATCTGAGGTTAACCGCCGCGAAGCCTAGTAGCTCAACACAGGCCGAAAATCGAGGAGTGTCAAGTGCTCACTATGGAGGTAGTAAGTATGGGTGGGAAGTCATGTCCGTAAGTCTAGTGGCAGGTGTTATAATTCCTGGCCTTCCTGGCATGGTGGCGACCCTGGTAGTGAGGCGCTGCTTGGATCCGCGATTCCTGTGTTGTACCAACGGTGTTCTACGGTCACCCTTAGCGGGGCTTACTGAAAGAGTGTTAGGAATATTTTCCCAGCTGGGTAGTA
Source organism: Bothriochloa decipiens (assembly GCA_023333625.1). Classification (NCBI taxonomy): domain Eukaryota; kingdom Viridiplantae; phylum Streptophyta; class Magnoliopsida; order Poales; family Poaceae; genus Bothriochloa; species Bothriochloa decipiens. The sequence continues at coordinate 59,282,378 of CM041634.1, forward strand.
ATCGATTCGAATCGCCATCGTCTCCTAGATAGTGAGAAGCTTGACGGGATTATCTCCATACTTGAAAATATTAAATTGTTTGGATGATTAATGATGTTTTACAAGAGAGCTAATGATGAACCTGATATGGTTATGTATTTCTCTTCTCATTGCTTGTTTAGCACAGGGGCAAATATAGATGACAGGTTAATGAATGTTAACTTGATGCTAATAATAATAATATGGTTACTCTCCTCACTTAAGGCTTTTTATGCAAAATGAGTTAAGCCAACTCCACCTATAATAGCCTTGCATAATCCTTGGAGTCTTTATTTCTGGTTTACGACGGGTAAGTCTTCTTGAGTACAATTGAGTACTCAGGGTTTTATTCCCTCTTGTTACAGATGACATCTTCTATAATAGTTGCTGCAAATACTGTCTTCTCCCAGCGAGGAATGAAGACTAGACCATTGGGCATGGTCTCTACTAGACTTCTTACCTTATATTGCTTTTGTAGGATGTGAACTTGAACTGGTGATGTAATCTTTAAACTATGGATTTGGTTTTAAAACTATATTGCTTCCGCTATTTTATATTTTGGTTTGTAATAACTAAAGTGTACTCCGATGTTATGTAATCTATGTAGATTATTTGTGAAATGTTGTAACAGGTGATGTGGTTACGCTAAATCACTACGATCTTGGTTTGTTGCGAGTTGGTTTGAAATCCTTCGTGATTTCGTTGGACTACCAGGTTTATATAAGTGAAAGTATACGAGTGTCAACGTGTTAACGGGGACATCCGTACTTGATCTTGTATAATTTGATCGGTTCTATGACAGCTGAGGCGCAATTAGTCATGTAGTGAACCAAGCTTAGGAGTTCAAAACTCTTCCCTAGAATGCAACAGTAATTAAAGAACAGTGGTTGAGGCAGAGACCAGAGGATGAGATGAGATGAGATGGAGATGCCATTGAACGGCAGGTGCTGCACAGCTACCAGTCCTGAATCTTGATCGCCGGTCTATAAAATCCTCCTCCACCTTGAGCTAGTACTGCATCATATCAGTGATCAGTCCATACACAAAGCTGCATTCTTGGCTCACTCTGCAAATTTTTGTGGGCTCGGCCTAATTTTTGTGCAGCTGTGAACTGTGGTTAGGCAGCAGCTTGCCTGTCTTCATGGGCGGTCGAGATGGGTCCTCATGGACCAGGAGGCCTGGGGTGGGGCTCACCTGGAGGAGGCCCTGCGGGCTGGGGGCCGCCGCTGGTGGCCCAGGTTTCTGGGGACCTGGCTTTGGAGGCTTCATGGGATCTTGGTGAGCTGAATATTTAACCACTGCTGATTATTATTATAATCTCTATTCACCAGAAGCTCTCTGGGCAGCCGATAGGTACACGTCGCCCGGAATTCCTTGATTGGTCCACCTTAGCGCCATGTCACCTCCACCTTCTTTGATTGGTCCACCTCAGCAGGGCTGGCCCCAAATATAACCAGCGTACGAAAAAAAAGATACTGCTTGCTCTCCTTGTCTCCGTCTCAGTACAGCAAGATGGAAGAATATAATGGCTTCAATATGTGTTGAACTGCTGGTAAGACCAATTGCAGTTGTCGCTCGATTTCAGGAACAGCACTACCATTCCACCGAGCTGCAACACAGCGATGCCTTATTCTTTGAGTTTTATCAAGGTTAGTCAACGTAGCAGTTCCTTATTATGAAACCAACTTTAGAAAGGTTATTATGTTACACAATCATTCAGGTCTATTATTTTCATACCTTCCGTATTTATTGGTATAATAAATAAGATACATATTTCATCTTGTCTTAAGGTTACCTTAATGTACTTGGTCACTTTAATACAAACATAATAGGCTTGTGCAGACTCTTAAAGACTGCATTTCCATTCATGTCATGTAATAGATAGCATGCCCTGCATCACCAAACTTTCTACCATTCTCTTCACCTGTTTATTCAAAATACATAGAATACCAATTCACTGAGCCAAAGTAGTAGTTCACTAATCTAATGTGGTTACAATACTGATTCGCAATATGTAAGGCCGATTACTGTACTGAATTGCTAAATATTCAAGGTTTGACTCCTAGATGAATATGATACATCAACAACCACAATTAATTCTATGCAGATACTGATACCGAGGAATCCATAGACTTCTACGATTACAATCGTATGATCAAAAGCGTAAGCATTACATTAGTTTCATGTACAAATATATATATGTAATATAAATTCTAAAACCTCTTTACTCTTTTGCCAAACATGTGTACAGCTACACCAAGAATTCCGATGATGATGACTCAGGATGGGAAACTTATCGTCATCTAGACTGAACCAAACTCTAGACCAGCCGCAGTTGTTCTACCAAACCTTAACGAAATGTAATTCCTTAGTATAACCGATCAGCTATCCATTATGCTGTGACAAACTACACACTAAACGCAACCATTATACAAAGACTTACGATATTACAGCTTATTATGTCTGTTTATCTGCCCATAGCATTGGCGCGCAAGTGCGCGCCCTTTCTACCAGCAGCGTTCCAACAAAACAGAACTGTCCAATCAGATGCTGCTCAATGCGTACGTAAGATTTTCAGCATATCTCGTGCTATGTTTTTTTTTTCCTGTTAGCCGGCAAATTTTTCGACTCTGATGTGCTATGTTCTTTGCTGTGCAGCTTCTACGTTCTCTGCTGCTGCTGCTTGCTGCAGGACCGCTGCCCCCGTTCCTCGGACACCCGGCCCCGGCGGGCCACCTTCTGAATTCTGATGCCGATTCCTGATCAGATCCTCCACGTGAAACGAAATAATGTACTATACTTTAGCTTGCAGTACGGAGTAGTGCTGACCTGTTGGTCCTCTGCAGGTTGAATGGTGCCTTGCTTAGGTTGTCAAATTTTTTCACTCTCTCCATCACATTAATTTTTAGATTTATATATGAAGCATTAAATATAGGTAAAAAAATAACTAATTATACAGTTTAGTTTAAAATCACGAGATAAATCTTTTAAATCTAGTTGATCCACGATTGAACAATATTATCAAATAAGATAAAAAAATTACTATTCATCAGTTTGAAATTTTTTCGTAATCTAAATAAGGCCCCACCTCAGTTTGCAGGTCGCTGTGCCTTGTGTGCCCCTCTGTATGCGCCCTACTTTTCGTTGAACACGGCTGAAAATCCAGTCAGGCTGGCTCTGGCTCTGGTCTACATCGTGACTTTGGATTTTTGACACTGTTTTGTGCCAGGATATTACTCCCTCAGTTCCCAAAATATCTGTCACTTGCTATTAAAAAAATACTATCGTCAATTTTATATTAAAAATATTAATATTTATAATACATAATTAATATCATTAGAAAAATCTTTAAATCTAGTTTTTTAATAAATTTATTTAAAGATACAATTGTTGCACTATTTTCTAAAAATTAAGTCAAACTTATAACACATACACCAATAGCGACAGTTAATTTGAAACAGAGGGAGTAGACTCTAGTTAATTTGTTAATTTAAGTACATAAAATCAATAACTCGAAACAGACCAGGTGTAAATAGTAACATAACAGATCAATGACGATTCAGGACAAGCGAATCCAGTAAACTGTAAAAGAGAGAAGCTTAGGCAGATGGAAGAATCCCAAGTTAGTCAACAAGGCAGCAGACATCTTTTGGGTGGGTTCTATACAACGCGAAAAAAAAGAGAGAAACTGTTCTATACACAGGCAACTGGTAGTTTGGCACAGCTGTTATGTGCAAAACCATATTTAGTTCTGAACTAATAATGCTAATAATAAATTCATCTCCCCAACATTTTGGAGTGCAACTGTCGTTCAATTCTCTTGCCACATACGAAACATCCCAGCTGCTGAACCTTTTCTTTTTATAGTTCAAACTCATAGTCGGAGCAGGTAACCAAGCGAGGTACCAAGAAGCGCAACGTACACCACAAAGAGCAAGGGGAAACCCAATTGACCCCTTGGGGTTCCCTTCTTTCTTAGGAATACCTGGACAAACCATGCATCATGTTAGAAACAATATAAGCACAATGAGATGTAATAACTAAAGCCTAAATCAAAGCATATTCATTCAATGATGGTAAAGGAGTGGTTTCGACAGTGAGAAGTTTGCAACACCCATTTGGTTAATATGATAGTTCAAAGAGTATCTTCAGTGCTCAGTTTCAAACATGGATAAGATATCAGGTGACTATCAGTCAACCCTCCAGATCTAAACGCATAAATTTGGAAATAAACGCATCAATAAATTTTGGTTGTTCTATCATGGGACCTTTTTCGTTAGGATATATGGGGGACCATTTAGTAAATGAAATTCCGTATGGATGGCTCCTCCAGCATCTGGTACAAATGGTTCCAGCAGAAAACATGGCACGGAGAATCTAGCAGAACCAGTTAACGACATGATGCATTGCCTTGCAGATCTGACTAGAAATGCAGCCACTTTCATTCATTGTGACTATAAATGTGTTAGCTTGCACCTACAAATTTCAAGCCAAACAGTAACAGGATGGGAATTGGGAACAGGATTGTGGCTAAAAGGCGTTTAACTTTTTCATGTTTCCTAATTATCAGCCAAGCTAAAACCCTATGCTTGAATATTCTTTTAAGCAACAGTATATATAGTTGTTCTACATTTTCCAGATAGCGATGTAAATATTGATGAAGTTCAAGACATACCATTTCTTGCTGTAGCTTGTCCCGCTCCTGGGTGGTACTTCTGCTCTCTTCTCTTATCCTTATTATCATCTTTTCAGCCTACGAAACAGAAACACATTAGAGTATCTTCACCATTTAATGAAAATCTAATCCTGATACTTGTTCAAATAATGGAAAATATCCCATGGTGTTCAGCTTACCTCTTCCAGTTTTGATTCAAGATTGTTGAGCTTTGATTTCAGATACTGAACATCTTCTGTTACCTGGTATATATGTAAAAGGAGAAATTCAACACTGCTGTACAAAAAGAAAAACAGCAAAACATCCCCATGCAAGTTGGGAGTTTTATTGTTGACTTGAAGGCTGTAAAAGAAATAAATCAGAACTGTAGAGCCAAGATGAGGGCCACAATTCAAAGTTCAATCCGGTTTTTTAAGTACTCTTCACCATTGTATTTCATAACAGTTTTTTTAATAAAGATTCAGTAGCAAACAGGTGGTTTTTTACTTTTTTGCCAAAATCTAACCAGTATTAAGGCTTGGTTCTGTTCGGGGTGTATGTGACTCTGTTTGGCTAGAAGCTGGGTTGTGACTAGTGTATCAAAAATATGTTTAACAGCTCCACTGACCATTCGCTTATATTAAGCTAAACTTAGGAAAATGCGCATATGGTGTACTAGATAATGGAAGCTTACATGAGATAATTGATGATTCTGCACACTGAAAAGTCCTCGGTCGCTTAGCATAACAGCTTCATTAGGAGTAGTTTTCTCCAGTGGAGGAGATTCCTTAGAAACTGCAATGCTTTGTTTCAAAGGAGGAGGAGATTCCTTAAAAACTGCAACACTTTTTTTCGAAGGAGGAGGAGATTCAATGGAAATAGCAGGGGCATGTTCAATTGTAACACTAGAGGTATGTTCAATTGTAATAGCGGAGGGGTCTTTTTGAGCGGAAGGAGATTCTGCCAATACAGCTGGCGCTTCATCCAGTGGCACAGGAATTTCTCTCAGGCCTGGAGTCTCTTTGACAGGTGAATGTATTCCAGTCACAATTTCTGGAGCTTGTGCCAGAGGGGCAGGAACTTCTTTTGCAACATCTGGTACTTCGTTCTGTATATTTGGCATCTCTTTCAGTACAGAAATTCCAACAGCTGGCTCAGTGTCATGAATTCCATTAGTCAGTTGCTCCTCGACGGATTGGTTTGCACTAACAAGAACAACCCTTAATTTGCTTTCCTCGATGTATCTGCCAGTTTCCTTGGAGAACTGATAAAGAAAGAATTAGTGAGCATCACAGTTACAACAAATGACATGGAAAAACACTATGCAACTAAAGGTTATAGCTAGGTGCTTACAAAAGCAGGAACAAGTTCCTCGTCAGATGTACCATAAGGAACCACTGTGGTCTGTACCAAAAACTTATCTTTTAATTGCATGTCTGGTGGAGCAGTTCGGAGCGCTTGCATGGTAACTACATATATAAGTAAAAGCAAGCACAGAAAGAATAAGAGGAAAGAACAATGTAGCCAATATAAGAAAGAAAACTGACAAGGTATACAAAAGACACAAAAGTTTAATAACTATTGCCCTTGTACCAATAGCAAGCACAAGTGTTTATTTAATGGGCAGTGAAAGTAAAGAAGGAATCCACTTGTAATATTATTGTGCTTCCACCTCTCAAACGTCAATACCAGTAACCACATAGTAAAATTTGGTGGAAATTTGTGCCTAACCCAAACTGATTCGCCAAAACGACACCGAACAAGATGCCTATGACATATATCTCTTTTAACTTCTAAACCCCAAGTAAGAACAATTCTTAGAAGTACGTTAATATGATATCAGGGTACTATGTACTATCAACATGGTTCTACTTCAATAAACACAACCATCATCAATGACAGTGAGTGTAGATGCATACCTGTGAATTCACATGTTTTCCTTGGAAGAATAACCCCGGTATTTGGTCGAACACAGTATCTTTTAGGAGATGTTGTTTTAACCTAGCCAATTTGAGGAAAAAGGAAAACAAAATCAGAATTTGCTCAAATCAAGAACAGAACAGAAAGACAAGGCACAAGGAACAAAACATCTAGTTCCAGCTATAGCATCATCAGAAACTACTTGGATAATAGCTTGTACTTATCTACGCAATATTATATCAAGTAATGGATAATTCGATATTCAATATTTCAATGTCTAGAAATCACATATCTGCCATTAGCATGATTGGAGGAAGATTTGAGTAGAAAAATAGGACTTATTTATGATGCTAACTCAAAGTTGTTGACAAACCTTGAAAGCAACATATTCGTTGGACTTGTTGATTAGGTGGACAACACATGAACTTTGTTTCTTCACCTCAACTGAAAACAACACAGAATCAGAAAAATGGGGGTCAGATTTACATTTAAAAATAAAGGACAGATACAGAGGCCAGGGCTTGAAATGAAATGACAAAACTAGTGAAAACGAAATAATGCATTTTAAAGCATGATTAGAAGTCCAGAACAAAGATGTAGCAATGCAGAAATGTTAAAAAAGTAACCCTTGGATTCTGCGAGGTGATTAGAAGTCCAAAACAATGCAGCAATGATTAAATGTTAAAACTTCTATTTCTTAATGAAATATGTGTCCAAGGGCATGGTCACGAAATAAACTAATAAAGTACAATATCCAAGCTGACCAGCCGAATATATTTAAGATTTCAACATGGTAGGTTAGGTATCCGTGAGAGACAATTAGTTTGTCATGTGAAAATCACAAAGCCCACTTGATGGCACAGATATTTGACTAGTGATGGGAAAAACTCAAGTGCATTTTCTCATAGAAAGATCACCAACATAACATTTCACTACAGGTCCCCCAACTATTACTTTACGCATACTCATTGTGTCTTTTTCTATTTTTTCTTCCTGAGAACACTCATAGGACCATTTTTCACATAATAGTATAACCCAACCTTTTTGAGACAAAATCAGTTACAGCTATGATTGTACTCAGTCCGGGTCCGGCCCAAGCTCACCGCAACACATTTGCAGTTTATGGATGCAAAATTATTTATCAAGTTCATAAAGCTTAACACCTTTCCCTCTCATCATCAAGGTCCTTCTCTCTCAACACAATTAATATCAGGCGTAGTGTGAGCCATCAGTGCACTTTCATGTTAATTAACAGGAGCCAACAGCCAAGCAGATCCTTCCCACCGTCCCTGCTTCCTTAACACGCTGACACACGCCCCACCAGCACCAGCCACCGGACTTTACAACCACTCGCACCACAAAATCCACCTGCCTGTGACCAAACGAAGAGAATGGAAGCAACCAACTAAAGTAGTATTAGGGTGGAAGAAAAGTTACAGGCTCTACACTTGTACAGTCGACACTGCCACACGTTACTAACAAAGTAAAAGGTTGAAAAAAAGGCTAGGCTTATTGCCTCGATTGGGTTTGGATCCTCTAAAACCTACCGAGACAGAGATTCTGCGAGGTGGTCCTCTAAAGCTCTCATGGAACCGTTACAACTGCAGTCTGTGAAAGAAAGCCGGGGGAAAATCAAAAAAGTAGACCAAGCCGTTGCTTCCCGAATTCACAAGGGGTTTTAGCTTGGCTCGTACTCCATCGAGCACGGTACATCGCAAGGTTCGGAAGCCGATCCCCCAGACCAAACGCAACAGTGGCAGTTCACTTGTGGGCTACCCTCGGCGCCCTATGATCAATTCAACACACGCGACAGGAAACCAACAAATCGGCAAAAGTTAACTCGAATCATCTGACAGCGTCACGCATAAACCTCGGCGGCACGACACACACACAGCGAGACGATCCGTAACTGTGAAAAAAAAAACGTGAATTACGCCAACAAAACACGGAATCGAAGCGGATAAGCACGCCTCGACAAACAAGCGCGGCGCCGGCGCCGGCAGATGAGACCAGGCGAGCGGAGTCGGGGGAAGGGGGGCGGTTGGGAGGACTTACAGGTGAACTGGAGCTCGCGCGGTTGGATCTCGACGAGGTCCTGAACCATCGCCGCCGGCCGCAGGGGTTCTCGGCCGCGAGCAGACGCACCACACCCGCTACACAACAAGCGAGTGAGCGCTGGCCACCACCAGTAATCCACTGGCCGCTGCTGCTGGCGAGGCGCGAGCCGGCGGGTGGTGCGCTATGAATCAACCGCCCGTCCCCGTCACGAAGGCTCGGCGTCGCGCGCGACAGGCACCGCGCCCCCTCCCTCCCAACACCGGTAGCAGCAGGGGAGGCGTCGGAGTCGGAGTGACGACGACGGGAGGACGGGGGGAGGAGGGAAGAGAAGGATGGCGGTCGCTCTCGCCCCCAGCGCCGATTTTGACGAAGTGGGACGGCCGGTGACGGGGTTTGGGAGGGACTTGGGGGAGACTAGCGGAGGGAGAGCCTCGGGGGACGAGGAGCGGGTCCCACGTGAAGCGCGTGTGGGACCTGCCTTTGGGCGGTGCGGGGTCCAGCCGGCAGACCTTCTTTTTGCAGATTGGTCCCTACACAGGCAGTACACACACCCCCCCATGGCCCCCACCCACTTGTTTTGCTCGCGATGGAAACGGGAGCGGCCCTGGTTCGTAAATCGGCGATAAGCTCGGGGCACTTGAGTGAAAAAGCTGCAGCGAGCGACACTAGCGGCGTGGATTTCTGAAGCGGAGGCTGCCATGTGGGCCCGGACGCCTTCAGTGCCGTGTCGGCCGGGATTCGTGATCGTCAATCGCGAACGGTACGGTAGGTCCAGTGGGGCGGCGCCACCTGGAGGCTGGACGCGCGCTGGGCTGGCTGGGCCGCGGGCGGGTCAGCATCAGCCCGGATGCTGTGGGCGCGCACCGCAACCTGCATCTCGTCTGTCCATGGCAGAAAAGTGTCATGCGATCATCGGGTCCCAAAACCCCCCAAATCCGCGTTAGCGTGGCTGTCATAAACAGGCTTAAGAATTTTAAGTGGGGTTCCAAAAAAAAGATTTGAAGGAACTGTTTCATTGAGCTACCAGAGGCACCTTTGTCTACGAGGCAGTGGCTCCAAGCCGTGCTTTTGATCGTCTGGCGGCCGAGATCGATGAGCCAGGCTACCTGGTACCGGTAGGCCATCAACCTGTTGGAAACAAAGCTCTAACATAACTATGGACTCATACCAAATATATCTTTAAAGAGTCAAGACTATATAATGGAACCTCCTCTATAATGAATAAGAGATACTAGTTTCATAAGATTATATCTCTTTTGTGTTCATCTGGTGTACTATTAGAAAGGGATACGGGAGATCATCTACATCTTCCTCACGTCTCATCTGCTGCGGGAGGAAAGGGAGCAAGATCAGGGATCCGCAATAACGCCGTTACTTAACACGTTATCAGCACGCTCTACCGCTACTCATGAACGACGGTAGGTTGTTCTTGATCTCTGTTGGATGCATCCGCTCGTAGATCAGCTTTTGTTTTTCAATCTACGAAGCAGATTGTTTTCCCTTGCAAATTTGCATGTTCTAGATTGATCTTTACTTTTAGCTCACGTAATCCCTTTTGCCGCTGTCCTGATGGCAGCCGCCGCTTCCATGTGAGCACTAGTTTAATAGATTTGTTTTAAATAGCTACTGGATTATGGCATCCAGAAATCAATCTCGTAGATTTGGTTTGCTAGTAACAGATTCAATCTTGATAGCTTTTTAATCTTTGGACTCTAGTATTTTTTTTAAGAACCCAGTAGATTGGTTTTATTTATCACTAGTTTCCGTATTAGATGGGATCTTGTTTATCCGAATTTTTTTTATCCATCGGTTTGCACCTGACATCGGCCACCACAGCATGCTATGCATGTACGCCGGTGTATGCATATATCCATCTATACCATGCAAGCAAGCTAGCGTATTTAATTTTTCTTGCTTATATATATTGCACCGTCGTGCATTGTCGGCAAACCACAACGTGTTTTTACGCGTACGCCGGCAAATTTCCACGCGTTGCTCCCTGAAGTTGTGCACTAGTTTTTCATCATGTGTACCTGCATGCATGCGCCGTGGTCCTGCTGGCCACTGCAATTTGCTACACGATCATGGCCCTGCTGGCCTGCAACTTGATAAATCGGTTGCTGCTGACCGCTGTACACCTTGTGTATTATTTTGCGTTTATATTTCATTCATGGCTATATATACCACTTCACGCTTATTTACCGGAAGTTAATTTGCATGAATTAATAGGCAATGTCTTCAATCAACAAGACGGAGTTCAAGGTTCTTGCGCTGAAAGGCAAGAACTATCAAACCTGGGCACTCGACTGCAAGTTCCATCTGATGGCAATGCAATTGACTTCCACGCTCGTCAGGCCTGCAACCGGTGTCCCTGCTCCGCCACTTCATGATAGGGTAAAAGCTTGCATCTTCTTGAGGCATCATATTCACGAAGACCTGAAGATGGAGTATCTAGAGGTGGAAGATCCTCTGGTACTTGGACAAAGCTTTAGGAACGGTTTGGCAAGCAGAAGGACGTGCTCCTTCCATAAGCTAGGCGTGAATGGGCACAACTTCGCTTCCTTGACTTTAAGACAGTTGAGGCATATAATACTGCGATTCACCGTATCGTGGCTCAGCTTCGCTTTTGTGGCCAAGTTGTCATTGAACTCGAGATGATTGAGAAAACTCTCGAGACTTTTCACCTGACAAACATGGTGCTCCAGCAGCAGTACCGTAACAACAAGTACGTGAATAACTGTGATCTCATCAATGTGTTGCTTGCTGCTGAGGCTCAGAATGAACTCTTGATGAAGAACTTCCATATGCACCCTGCTGGGACACAGGCACCTCCTGAAGCACATGTCAGTTTTCATAGCAGCAATGGTAAAGGTCCTTTCAGAAATAAGGGCCAAAAGTTTCATGGCCGTCAGGAGCCAAAGGGGGGAAAGTTTAAGAAGCACATGAACGGAGGCAAGAAGCCCAATGGCAATGGGAATGGCAATGGCAAAAGCAAGTCCCAGAAGGGCTCAAAAGGTAATGCAAATGAAGGAAAACACTTGAATGACGGTTGTTTCCACTGTGGATCCCAGGAGCATTGGTCCCGTACTTGCACTACCGAGCCACACTTGATTAAGATATATCAAGATTGAAAGAAGCGCCAAAACCCGAAGGTACACTTTGTCCACGACTGGATTACACCTCCCGGAGCCATCAAATCCTGAAGAGAAGCTTGAATCTATAGCTATGGATGTTGATCGTACCACTAAAAAGGATGACGCCTCTGCTAGCGATGATGATTTTGACCTCGAGGACGAGGATCTCCTTGACACGGAGTAGCCTAAATCATCTGCCATTTATTTATTTATTTAGCCAGTGTGATTTATTTTAGAACAAAACAATTAAACCTCTTGTGATCGTGATGCATGTAATAATGCTCCTATTGAGCAAATTCAATATTTTATTAGGATGAACTTTCTTAATGCATGTGTTAGTTCATAGCCTTATTTATTCAGTTTTTTCTCTTGTTGTCTTACGTACTATTATTCTTTAATCAACTTGCTATATTGATTATGCATGATGAATTAAAATAGTACTATATATTTAATAGAACAAGAGTTGTTCTTTCCATGGAGCCTGAAGAAGAATTTTGCCTCGTTGATAGCGCTGCCACTAATTCAATACTTCGAGAGACAAAATATTTTCAGACACTGCAGAAAAAGACTGAAAATATTACCACAATTGCTGGTCGCAACAGCCATATTGTAGGCTCTGGTAGAGCTGTGGTTGTACTCCTTAATAATACTAGCACCTTCATAGAAGAAGAATTTTTGTACCCAGGAGCTGTACGTACTCTCCTCATATTCAAAGATATTCGCTGTAGTGGATATCACATTGCAACTGCTTGTGAAAATGGTGCTGAATACCTCTATATCACAGCAATGGATAGATGTGAGACAAAAGTGGTAGAGAAAGCGCTAGGCACCTCCTCTGGAATATACTATACAAGAATTAAGTCACCTAAAGAATATGTTGCGATGTTTACTATATTTAAAAATCCTGAGTCTTTTACGATCTGGCATGAAAGACTCGGACACCCTGGATTAAGGATGATGCGGAACATCATTAAAGCATCTGCTAGTCATGGCATGAAAACCACACAAATTCCTAAAGACTTTCTATGCGTGTCTTGTGTTAAAGGAAAATTAATAACTAAGCCCTCTTACCTAAAGATAAATGTTGAGTCCATAGGCTTTCTAGAGAGAATCCAAGGTGATATTTGTGGCCCTATTCATCCTCTATCGGGACCTTTTAGATATTTCATGGTGCTTATAGATGCTTCTACTCGGTGGAGCCACATATGCTTGTTGTCTACGCGCAACTATGCTTTTGCAAAACTTATTGCCCAAATCATCCGATTGTGTGCCAGCTTCCCGGAGAACCGCATAAAAGTGATCAGGATGGATAATACCAGAGAGTTCACCTTAAAAGCATTTAATGATTATTGTCTTGCTTTGGGCATAACTGTAGAGCATTCTGTGCCCCATGTGCACACACAAAATAGGCTTGCTGAATCTTTGATAAAAAGAATAAAATTAATTGCCAGACCACTTCTACAATATAGCAGACTTCCCACCAGTTGTTGGGGACACGCTGTGCTGCACGCTGCTGCCTTAATCCAGTATAGGCCATCTGCATCTCACTCTGCTTCTCCCCACCAGTTAGCGCATGGACAACAACCGATAATTTCCCATCTGCGAAAATTCGGTTGTGCTGTATATGTGCTGATATCACCACCTCAGCGTACGACTATGGGACCTCACCGGAAGTTGGGGATATAGGTTGGTTATGATTCTCCATCGATAATCAAATATTTAGAGCCTAAAACTGGAGAACAGTTTACAGCTCGGTATGCTAATAGCATCTTCGATGAAGAGAATTTCCCGGCATTAGGGGGAGGATTATACCTTAATAATAAAGAATGCCGAGAAATAGATTGGACTGCCAGTAGCATTCAATCGCTTGATCCACGCACTAAAGATACTAAACTTAAAGTTCAAAGAATTATAAACTTGCAACAATTAACAAATAATCTACCAGATGCATTTACTGATATAAGAGGAGTGTTAAAATCGTATATTCCTGCGGCTAATGCACCGGAGAGAGTGGAAATACCCCTGGAGGGCATGAACTATACTCAAATCCCCAATCCTAGGAAAAGGGGGAGAGATCTGGATGACTCAGCACGAGCCAAGTGGGGACGCCCGCAGAGGCAAGTTGCTAGAGAGAAAGCATTACGCTCCCGTTCAGTCATCCCAGCAGTGACACATCCTGAAGATGGAAGTCCTAGTGCAAATGTTCGCACAAATACAGATAATAGCACAAGGACAACGGAACAACCACGCTCGAGTAATTTGGGAAATCATTACGAGCTGGATGATTCAATTGAAGAAATTGCCATCAATTATGCTGAATCTGGAGAATCATATAATAGAAAGACTACATATGTCGATATTAATTTCGTCTCTAAAATTGCTGAATCGATTAATGAGGATCCTGGACCAAAGTCCATGGCCGAGTGCCGGAAGCGCTCAGATTGGGTCAAATGGAAAGAAGCAATAGAGACAGAATTACGCTCGCTTTCTAAGAGGCAAGTATTTGGGCCAGTCGTTCGCACGCCCCCCAAAGTATTCCCTTAGGATACAAATGGGTGTTTGTTCGAGTAAGGTCCTAGATGGCTAGAGGGGGGGTGAATAGCCTATTAAAATTCTACAAACCACTAGACAAAACTTGATTAGTATAACAAATGGCGTAACCGCGGTTTTGCCTAGCCTACAAGGTGAGCAAGCCTCCTATTGACAAATCTAGTATAAGTATGATCTCTATGTCACTCAAGGGCTATGTCACTACTTTCTAATCTATAGAGCTAGCAAGAACAACTATTCTAAAACAAGCTACACAAGATAAGTGCTAGAAAGTAATGCAAGGTAGAGAGGTGATTCTTATACCGACGGTGGAGAGAAGATGTTGCCAATCACCAAGATGATATGTAATCAATACAATATGACAACAATCACAATATGAAGACCAATCACCGGGAACAAGAAGATGACACAATTATTTTTGTTCACCCGGTGTTCACTTGTGCACCGACAAGCTACGTCACCGGTTGTGTCGACCAACACCTAGATGGATCCTCGGTGTGACCCTCAAGTCACTTGCCCCGCAAGGCACTCCCCCGCAAGGGAACCGCAAGACACCACTCTCAAGCGTGGTAACTCAATGACACGCGCATTCCACTAGAGTTGCTTTTGGCACTCCGTCGAGGACAAGCACAAGAACCTCTTATAAATCAATCACCGGAGGTGGGCAAGAACAATCACCAACTCTTCCCAACGCCTCCAAACAACCTCCAAGCCGGCTAGGAGCGGTACTCTCCAAGAGTAACAAGAAATCACCGGCCAAACGACTCGCAAGTGCCACTAGATGAATCAACTCATGCAATGCACTTCGAATCACTCAATCTCACTCTAGATTAGCATTCAAGCAAGAGAGATGAGTAGGAGGGAGAAGCTTTAGCTCAAAGGATGCACAAGAGTGTTAGAAAAGCCAAGAGACCTCCACAAGGGCCGGCCACCTTCTATTTATAACCCCATCCTTTGAAACTAGCCGTTGCCCCTCGGGCGGCTCGATTACACACGCCGGACGCGTCTGCCGCTAGCGCCGGACGCGTCCGGCGCCTCTGCTGCTCAGCCTCCAACGGTCGACTCCCATGACACGTCAGCGTCCGGCAGTACCCCTCGGCATCCGGCGGCCAGCGTCCGGCAACACCAACTGCTCTGCGACCCTCTCTGAGTAGCGTCCGGACGCACACCCTGGCGTCCGGCGCTTCACACGCGCTGAAACATCGGCCTTCATTTCTTACGAGCGTCGGACGCTGAACAGTGCCGAGCCGGCATCCGACGCAAGCGTCCGGCGTAGCGTCCGCACTGAAACCTCGGCCTTCACTTCTCACGAGCGTCGGACGCTGAACAGTGCCGAGCCAGCGTCCGGCGCAAGCGTCCGACGCTTAGAATATGAGCATTCTCAATCCCGCGACGACGCCCTCTTTTCTCCAACGAATTTGCATCCGGCGCAATAGAAAATATCTCTCTCATTTTCTCGAAGGCGCCGAATCCCCCCGAGCAAGCTCGGGGGAGGATGAGCGGTTACCAAACCCAACTCAACCTTACAATCATACCGCCGCCTTTGCAAATGTGCTAACACCATCAAGTGACATCTCCATGTGCATGTGTGTTAGCATTTTTCAAAAGCATTTTCAAAGGACTTTCATCGCGCACTAGATCCTAAATGCAATCACATGAAATGATGGACCTAGTGGCACTCATGAACCGAATTACCGAAGATCTCCTCTCTTCATAGTTCGGCTATCGATCCTAAACCACTCACACCCTCTATGGTGTCTTGAGTGCAAAAAACAAAATAGCCCTATAGGTTATACCTTTGCCTTGAGCTCATTTTGTCGATCCTTCAACCGCCAAGCCTTTACATGATACGTGACACTCCATGTCATCATGCAACGGTCTTGGTCCATCGATCTTGATATTACTTGCTCTTCACCGTTGGTCGGTCCATCGGCGCCAAGTCATGCCCAAGCTTCACCGTCGCACGGTCCTTCGCTTCGAAGCCTCAACTTGCCCTTCACACTTCCAACCGATCCATCGAGCCAAGCCCATCTTGATCTTCACCATGCTTAGATTGCATAACTTCATGTCATGCCTCAATATTGAGCTTCACTTGGCATGGACTACCTTTCTCTAAATCATCCACTTAGAAACAAGGTTAGTCCTTAGGTTTCATCAATTACCCAAAACCAAACTAGGGACTTTCAGATGAGAACAATGTGGTGGTGAGATATAAAGCGAGGCTCATAGCACAAGGGTTCACGTAGAGACCCGGTATTATTATGATGAAACATATACTCCAGTTATGAGCGGCATAACGTTTCGATATTTAATATCTATGGTAGCAGGTTTAAACTTGAAAATGCAGATGATGGACGTAGTGACCGCATACCTGTATGGGTCGCTAGATTCGGATATATATATGAAAGTCTCAGATGGACTGAAAATTTTGGACTCTAAAACAAATCGCAGCATGTACAGTATTAAATTGCAGAGGGCACTGTATGGGCTTAAACAGTCTGGCCGGATGTGGTACAACCGGCTCAGTGACTTCCTCCTGAAGAAGGGATATGTTAACGATACTGATTCTCCCTGTGTATTTATTAGAAAATCCTAGAAGGGTTTTTGTATTATTTCGGTCTATGTTGATGATTTAAATATCATCGGCTATGAAGATGATATTAAGGAGGCAAACGCCTATCTTAAGGCAGAGTTTGAAATGAAAGACTTGGGTAGAACCAAGTTTTGCTTGGGCCTGTAGATCGAGCATCTCCCTGGAGGAATTTTTGTACACCAATCTACCTACACGAAGAAGGTTTTGGAATGATTTAATATGTCAAAGGCTCATCCCGTGAACACCCCGATGGTTGTCAGATCACTTGAGGTAAAAAAGGACCCATTTAAACTAAGAAGTGATGATGAGAAGCCTCTAGGACCTGAAGTTCCCTATTTGAGTGCTATTGGAGCATTGATGTATCTCGCAAATTGCACAAGGCCTGATATTGCATTTGCAGTGAATTTGCTAGCTCGCCATAGTGCAGACCCAACTAGAAGACAATGGGTAGGCATTAAGACAATACTTAGATATCTGAACAGCACCCAAGATCTTGGCCTGTATTTCTCGAAGAATCAGGACCTAAAACTGGTTGGCTATGGCGATGCTGGATATCTATCTGATCCGCATAATGCAAGATCCTAAACTGGTTTTGTGTTTCTCTGTGGTGGTACAGCTATATCTTGGACTTCTTGCAAACAAACTTTGGTAGCAATGTCTACAAACCACTCAGAGATTATTGCACTATATAAAGCCGCACATGAATGTGCTTGGCTATGACGGATGACTAACCATATCCAGAAGTCATGTGGTCTTAGCACCGTTGACACCCCCACTATTATCTATGAGGATAATGCAGATGGGCTATATCAAGAATAATATGGCTAAGCATATATCTCCTAAATTTTTCTATACTCACGAACTCCAGAAGCAGGGTGAGGTGAATATTTTGAAAGTTCAGTCGTGTGACAATGTAGCAGATTTATTCACTAAGTCTTTACCATCTACTTCATTCAGAAAATGTATCCATAATATTGGTATAAGACCCTGAAAGACTTGCAGATTTCAGGGGGAGATCGCCACTGAATTGCCCTTAGTACTTGGTCGAGAAGATCCTGAAACTTATAATCCTGAAGATTATAGAATGTCCTGAAGACAGCCATTTTACTCTTTTTTCCATAAATGATTTTTTCTGAAGTTTCTCTTAATGGTTTTTGACGAGGCAACAAGTGCAATACATCTAGCGGCGCTATGCACTCTTTCTCCATATTTTTTTCACTGGATTTTTAGGAGTTTTAACGAGGCATGAGTTGGTCGCGGTATTCGCCTAAGGGGGAGTGTTGAAAAACAAAACCCTAACATAATTATGGGCTCATACCGAATATACCCCTGAAGGGTCAAGACTATATAATAGAACATGTACCCCCTCTATAATAAATAAGAAATACTAGTTCCATAAGATTGCCTCTCTTTTATGTTCATCTGGTGTGCTATTGGGAAGGGATACGGAAGATCATCTACATCCGCAACAACACCGTTACTTAACACAACCAAAGGAGCGGAGCCTCTGGTGTTTCAAATTGCATGCGTGTAGGAAAGCAGGAAGAGAAAAGATCGGCAACCACCGCCATCTTTCCGCGTCGAGCAAGCCAGAGTAGGAGGGAACGAAATATGTTTGTCCTCTCGGTATAAACAACATATATCTCTTCTCTCTCTAATTTAATCTAATGATCTAATGACAATGGGCTCATGATTAAAAGTTGCTTAAGTTGTAGTGAAGCATTTCTTTTGCCAAAAGCCGATACTAGATATTGTTCTTGATTCGATCGCCTTTGCATGTAAACAGCTGTTCCGCAATTTATAGGGGGGTTAGTAGCTAGGTCCTCTTCTGTGTGGAACACGCATGTACCCTATATACTTATTTGACTATTGTGTGCTCATTTCTATAAAAAAAACTCACATTTTTAAAAATGATCCAACAAACGCTTTTAGACTTTAGGGCATATAAAAGTGTGCGTGTGTGTAAAAGAGTAGAGCCCCCGCCCTTTTAGTTCAGCTATAATAAATAAACAAACTAAAAGGAAACCCAAATGTGCAACCACTTAAAGTCTATGTAGTTCCAAGGGAAAAAAAACTAACAGTTACTCACCCTGTCCTCGAGTACTGTTTACTGAGTTCTATGAATTTTAAGACAGATTAAAAAGAATATAAAATATGCGTGTACCCTCATTTTACTTCCTAATTAGATATTATCATCAACGTGATTAATAATGATTGGTTAATAAATAGAAATTATTTCCACTGTGGATTTGGTTTTTGCTCTAGAATCATTTATATTTGGCAGCAAATTTTAAATGCTAGAATGCATTATATTACTGGACAAAGAGACCGGAGTAGCTGCTAAAAATTAGCGAAGATTCGGTTTAGATTCTAAAGTAATAAATCAGCCAATGTTTTACCTATCACCTAAAGTGCTGACTTGTCTTAGCTGATAGAACTAATAGTTAGCTAACTAATAAATGAATTCGAGTAGTGCTTTAGTCATATAGAGTACTATCGTGTACTATGTAAATGCATATATGTGGTTTGGAAGTCGTAATTTCCTTGCAAGGTACGTGTATGCTACTACAAGTCGGTTCATGTGTCTTGTGCGGTGGTTGTGGTTGAGCTTTCATCGTCATCGTCCAATGTAACCAATCGACGCGGTTAGTAGCGTACCGACAAGCCAAGGGACGAGCCAGCGCCGCTCATCGGCCGTCCTCCCACTGAGCTTTTGTTGCTTCACTAAAGTCTAATCACTACTGTTCCTTCTAGTGCTCCATTTCCATCCACTGATGTGTCACGTCGTGGTCGTGCCATTTTCATTGCCGGCATGCACGGTGTGTTAGTGATGACCAGCTAGCTATATGCTTCTATATTTCAGCTGCAGTGTAGTCGTATATTGTTTGGTCCAGGAAGAGGAGGGGAAAAGGGTGTCTTTTGTCACTCCACCTCCCATTTTTCTCCTCCCTTTTTTCATCAGATCGGTCCTGGGATATGACTCTGAGGGTGTCACGACGGCATCAGGACCTTTAGACTATCTCTTCATGGGCCAGTTGCAGGCCTGCTGTGCATTTTCCGGCCTGGGTCTCTGGGTCTCTACTGAGATCTCTGAGGGTCAGATACTGACAGGCCTGCATCTCACAAAAGAAGGCCAATAACGGACCTCGCCTCAAATATAACGGGCCTCGCCTCGAGCATATCATTGCGGCTAACATTTATCGCGGGACCAATAATTCTCTGATTTAATTCAAATAAGGTTGGACAAACACAACAAAACTCAACAAAAATAGATAGTTCGGCATGATTCAATTGAAATAAGGTTTGTCAAACACAATAGAAATCAACAAAAATGGATAATTCTAGGTGACCGCATAACAAGTTGCATGACTCGCACGATTGCAACAACAGTTAAGCAGAAACTAAGATGAACCCTCGTAGGCAGCAAACACTGTCTAACGGCCAAGCCCGTTCTCGAAGTTGAAGTTGCTGCACGCGCCCATCCTGTTATCAAACATGAGGCCCGTGTAGCCGAGCACCCCCTTCTTGAGGTCGAACTCCAGCAGGTTGTTCTCCATCTGGTGGCCGCCGACGATCACCGCCGGGGAGTCCGGCACCGCGTACGCCGCCGCGGTCCCCGGCCCCATCTCCACAAAGGCGAAGCACAGCGTCTGCTGGACGACCTCGTGCATCGCGCTAAAGCTGGTGAACGTCCAGTTCTTCCCGTCCGCCAGCATCAGGTCGACGGACACCGGCAGGGAGCCTTTCCACGTGCCCATCTGGTTCATCACGGTCAGGTTGAAGCAGCGCTCAAGAGGCTTGGGCACATCGACGGCGCGCGGGAGGCCGGCCGTGACCGCATCGAACGCCGCGAGCACCGCGCGGTAGATGTCCGGGCGCTGCGCCGTGCAGGGCGTCACCGTGCTCAGCGCGACGCCGCCCTAGCCCTCGCTCTGGAGAGGGCGAGGGCGCCGTCCGGCAGCGCCACACGCGCGCCGTTCACGGAGATGCCCGCAACGTCGATGTAGTAGGCGCTGTTGGCGCGAGAACCTAGCGCCGGCGAGGCGAGAAGCACCTGCTCGACCCTCCTCTCGAGTTTCTCCCTGAACTAAGGAAGAAGACGAGCCGAGCTTTCAAACTCACACACACAACACACCCTCTGCTCCTGCGTTGGTTGAAGACAGAGCCTGAATATGGTGGCAAAGAAACTACTCTTTCCATTGTATTGGATAACATATATATACAATCCTTCACCCACTATCGGGTACGAGAGGCATGACTATCTACAGTACTCAACTACTCCTAATACTATGCTTACATCAGCCCAAGACATGCCTGATGAAGTCTCTACTGGTGCATGACCAGACATGGCCGGTCTCGACCTAACCTCCCCTGTCCTTACCCATGCTGAAAAAGTGACGATGGGATTACACCAGATTATGTGTGACGGGCGGTGTTCTTGGGGTTGCGGACGGGGCGGGTGCGCTTCAGGTGGTCGGTCACCGTCTCGACGCTGTCGTCCGAGCCCGGGATGTGGACGGGCCCGCCACCGAAGATGGCCACGTGCGGGAGGCAGAGCGCGAACTTGCTGGGCACCTTGAGCCCCGCCGCGACCTGCGACGGCAGAGACAGCGGCGACCGCGACGGCCCCGCCACGCCGGGGTACGAACGGCGCGTCGGCATCGGCACGCCGTACCGCCCCATAGCCTGATACCGGATGAGCTCCGGGAACGAAGAGGTCGGGAGGTCATCCGGCGCGCACGACGCCACGGCGCGGAACGACACTGGGTACAGCGGGCGACGCCCGTCCGTGGCTTTCGCCGACAGCCACTCCCAGGTGACCCCGCCGCTGCCGCACTTACCGTTGACGGGGTTGTAGGGGTACGCGGTGCAGTTGCAGCCGGGGTCGACCCCGGCCTGCCGCCGTCGACGTAGGGGCCGTTGGGCGGGTGGTTCCTGTTGGCCACACGGCACGTGCCGGAGCTGCATGGGATGGGGTGCTCCTGCGCTTCCCCCCACACGCACGACCACCACAGGAGCGGCCCGCCGAGGTCAAGGACGAGCGGGTCGGGGACGTAGTTCCTGACGCTGATAAGGTAGAGGCCGGTGGAGCTGTCCCTGCTGACGCGTGAGACGACGGGCAGGGGCTTAGACCTCGCAACTGCGCTCTGCATGGCGAGCGGTGATAGGAGCAGCAGCAGAGCTGCCACGACGGCCGCCATGGCGCGCTGCAGAGAATGAAAGCCGAGAACGCTACCTGCTACGAGTGGTGTGGTCGTCTGATGGCTGCCTGATGAAATGCATGAATCCGTGGGTTATATATATAGCAATTGCTACCGTGTTTCAGATTAAACAAATGAAGCCTGGTCAAATCCTATAGTAGCAGTGCTGATAGCCGATTCGACAGTTTCCTCGTAAACAGATCTTCCAGACTCTACAGATATGATATACACTCACGTGTTATGCCAATAGTAGCGGGAAAAAATGATCCACACCGACACTTAGAAATGCTCAAGATGCATGGATACAGGATTAGTTTTAAGTAGGATCAAACCTGAATAGAGACGTATACTATTCCTGATGCCAAAACGAGATCATCGCAAGATGCATGATAGGGGATCCGACGCTTGGCATGGAACCTGCAGCACCGACGCTTCGGTGTGCTACTTGCTTTGATACTTTCTGCCGGGCGTGAATCGCATTCCTCTTTTTTTTTTTGGGTTTATTTTTACTTTTCCAATATGCAACTGGAAATTGATAAGCAAGCTTTCCTGAGCTGTTGTGTTATACACTTGTACTGCCCTTTAGTTCTCGGCCACAAGGAAATTTTCAAAATTTTCCTGTAAGGCCTACTTGAAGCTTGGCATACGTGTCTCACATACAAACTGTCAATTCCCAGGTGTCTTGAATTACCTACCTATATGCTTGGTAGAACCCATTTGCCATTGCCATATACTAGCTGAACTTGAGATCGAATTCATAGGTTTTTATTCAGTGACAAGCACCATCGCTCTTCGTAGCTTATTTACTTCGGCTATTACTACACATACACTCTCTGAAATTGTTTTTTGGGTGATTTATTTATGTCTGGAGCTTGCTGCTGCATCCGCTGTGTAAGTATTAGCCGATTAGTGACCCTGCTTATTGCTTGAGACTAAGCTCTGAATTGCTCAACTGCGCCATATGCTGTTGTGTATTAGCCAATTAGTGATTCCAGCATATTGCTTGAGTGATTTTAACTAGTAAATCAAACTTATCAGTATAGCTAATTTCTGGCAGTAGTAATTTCTAGTTGACTGTTGAATATATCGATCTGCATTGCTTGCTCAGTTGTTCCACCTTTCTGAATATAGTGAGCAGCATTTCTTGCTGCAGTGCTTTGAAGTTGATATATGCATGGAAGATTGAGAAGTTGAGGAAGAAGTTATTTCTAGTGTGAACATGTCTTCTCTTTGTGACCAGTTTGACGCTTTGATATGAAGACATGGTTTGTATTCTGCTATCTGTTTTCAGAAAAATTGCATGCTCTGCTGCCGTTCTGAAAAATTACCGGAGGGAGCAGTTTATTATCACTTATTTTTGAGGGAATTCGGGGAATCAAATCAATCTCCACCTACTTTTTATTCCACAGTTGCTCGGCAAACCGAGAGATGGAATGGCATAAGCGTCATCCTCATACAAATTTTCGAGAGGTACAAAGGGGGAGAAGGAGATTACAACTACACAGTTTATTATCACTGACAAACTATCAAAATGAAGCACTGGAGCAACGGAAACAAATCGGTAACATACTAACATCGAACAAGGATGGACACTGGACAAACAGCTGCGTGCTTCTTTCGTGCACCTCTGCTCGCTCACTCATACTACCTCTAAGAGCCAGCCATGGTGAAGTCAAACAGCCCGCAGTTAGTCTTCCACACAGACATTGGCCCGCATAGCCCGATCGTCTCGTTCTCCAGATCCAGCATCAGCAAGTGCTCCTCCAGTTGGTACCCACCGAAGATGACCGCCGGCGAGCCGGGCGCCACCGTGGCGGACCCCATCTCAAGGAACGCGAAGCACGCCGTCTGCTCGTCCAGTTGCGCCAGGGACTGGGCACCTCGTAACATCCACCTCCGCCCGCCGCCGAACAACAGGTCGATGCTCGCCACGTGGAAGCCGTACCGGTCTGACCAGAACCCGGAGGCCTGGTAGCACCTCTCGAACGGCGCCACCGGTGGCGCGCGCGGGACGCCGCTGGTCGCCGCGTCGAACGCGCCGAGCAGCGGGCGGTAGATGTCGGAGCGCAGCGTAGTGTACGGCGCCACCGTGCTCAGCATGACGCCGCCGCCCGTGCCGCGGCCGGCGGGGTGGAGGTCCAGGGCGCCGGGCTGCAGGGCCACGCGCTCGCCGTTCACGGCTATGCCGGTGACGCCGATGTAGTAGGCACCGTTCTCGGGGCTCTTGAGGAAGGGGAGCGGGTCCTGGCGGAGATATCGGGAGAGCTCCACTGGATCGGGACTCGCCAGGAGCTGGATCGGTCCGCCGCCGAAGATGGCCACGCCACCGGCTCTGCCACCGGGGAGACAGATGGTGACTTGCTTCGTCACCTTCAGCGCCGACGCGACCTGGGACGGCAGCGCCAGCGGCAGCCTCGAGAGCCCCGCGACGCCAGTGGCCCCGGCGGGGAGCGACTCCAGGAGCTCGTCGGGCGCGCAGGATCCGAACGCGGAGAAGAACACCGGGAACAGCGGGTTCTTGCCGTCCGTGGCATTCGCGGAGAGCGTAAAGGCGGTGGCGTCGCCGTGGCCGCAGCGGCCGGTGACCGGGTTGCACGGGTAGGCGGTGCAGGCGCAGTAGTGGTGGCTGGCTGTGGTGGAACCTGTGTCGTGCTCGCCCTCGCCGCCGGTGCCGCAGTCGGCGGGTTGGTGATTCGTGCTGGCGGCCACGACCCTGCACACGGGGGAGCTGCACGGGATCATAGGGTGCGCGGCCGAGAACGTGGACCAGACTAGCGGGCCGGCGAGGTCGAGTACCAGCGGCGCGCTGCCGTCCTTGATGGAGATGGTGTAGAGGGAGGTGGCGGGGTCCTTGGCGAGACGGGCCAGTATGGGCTTGGAAGGTGGGCGGTCCTCGGCGGCGGCTAGCGTCGTTGGCTGCGGTGGCGACACTAGCAGCAGTAGCGAGAGCACGAGCTGTGGCAGCTGGCGTGACATGCTTACTTACCTAGCACGGGTTTGCATTGACCAACGTCGCCGTTGTGCATCTTATATATATACATGGGGCTTGCCGTTGACATTGGAGTCGACGTGAAGTCTGGTCAATTACCTTGTGCTCAATTGAGTGGAGTACGTCCATGCACAATTCATGATAAGTCAACTCGGCCTGGAGCTTTAGGAGCTATACTACGGGCGCCGCGGCGAGTGTCGTCATCGTATTGCGTTGACAAAGGCAAAGCAATGGACTTAGGATGGAAAGGATGGATTATATTGCCACATCGAAGCTAGGTTTGTATCCAAACTCCAAGGTGATCAATACGCACTGGTCACATGTACACATCCTGTGTGGAAAGATTGTTCACTACTCCGGACTCCCGACTTATATTACTCATTTAGATTTGCTCAGTGCATTGGTTTTGTTCAGTACGTCGTCGTTCATTTTAGTTTTGTTCTTAGTAACAATTTTTTTATCTTTGCCTAATAATTAAGTTTATATAAATACGCATTATATATACATCAATCATCAAATTTGTTTCCTTAAATCCTCCATGGAATAGTCTCTCTAAAGTGTATTTATTTGAAATTGTAGATGACAAAAACTTGGCCAAAGATCGAGAGGTTTAACTTATGATTATAAAGTGAGTTATAATTTGTAAAGGAGTAGACAGACTTCTAAAGCGGATGTGGTGGTGCGTGTAACTCATTTCCGGACGTGTTTAATCTTTATCCAGGAGAGTAGAAATATTGTGGAGTGAAAATAGGTTTCATTGATCAACGGCGTAGCTGTGCATGTTGACACTGGAGTTGACTCCAAGTTAACTTGGTCAATTACCTTATACGTGCTCAATTAATTCCGTCCGTGCAGAAGTCAGCTCGGCGCCTCGGCCAGGAGCTTACTAACTAGTAGCTCTAGAATTAACACCGTGGATGTGACTGGATCACTACTAGATTGTGATCAGACAAGTAGTAATAAATCATGGTATCAAAAGATATGGACGCGTGCTTAGCTAGTATCTCCACAAATGCTGTCCATAATAAGTAAAAGTTCAAGCTCTTCACAATGGAAATTCTAAAGCATTCCAAAAGGCTGTGTCCCATGTATTGGAACTTTGGAAGTCCATAACAAGCAGAGAGCCTTGCCGGCTGTAGGCCTGTAACCACTGATGAATGGTCCATACATATCAGATTAACAGCTTCCACTCACTCATCACTCATCAATGATTACACCACTAAGCTAGATTAATTCCGGTAGCAAATAAAACCTTTTAATTAGTATGGACCATGTATGACATGGTACACAAATTAAAGGGTAAGTGCTGGTTTAATTTGGCCCTACTTGTACATATATATAAATATATATGGAGGGGCCGGTCAGGAAGAACTCCCTGGTGCTTGGCCCATCCAGCTATCCCTTCAATTGAGAATTCAGGTCCCAAAGATCTAATATGAGGGATAAAAGCGTGATGACAATGTTCTTGTTCTATATGGTTTTTGGATCCTTTTTACTGCCTGTTCTGTGTTAGTATATGCAATGATCGTGCTTGCTTGTACAAATAAATTTGCGACAGATTACGGATACATACATGAGTACTACTAATAATGTATAAAATGCAAACATATTGTAGGTCATCCTCAGCTACTGAATGGTAGGAGTTCTGTCGCTGCAGTTGTTGACTCCATAACAGTACCAGAAACAAAAGTCTCTTTGGTATCTTGTGCTAGAAGCACTTGCATTTACTTTGGTGGTAAACTCGAGTTTGCTACTGTTGCCCGGACAAAAGTCGACCAGAGTATTGCCACTTGTCACTGAAAGAGTGCAGGCAAACATGCAGGAAGTGCAAACCCAGATGCTTGTAGTAGCTATCACTTCAAACAGAGAGATGGAGGATCAACCATTGGATGCAACAATGAGTACTATGTTTTTATAGGAAGGTTAAAGGTGCACAATCCATCAATCAGCAATTTTTGTAGCCAAAAAATAATACAATGCATATGGCATACTATTTGTTTTACTGCATTGATGTTTAAAGATGAAGAGGGACCTAATGGTGTTTCTTGGGGTGAACTAAATAATTTGAGTTTTTTTTCCCAAATACGCAAAAAATTGTCGCATCTTTGTATTTAAGAAGAAGAGTTTTTTTACATTGGCGCCGTAGCGCGGGTGGGAGGTAAAGATATTACATGAAGCGCGTCCGCCCTATTCAGTATGTTCTAAGCGGACTAATCACGCACTAGACAACTTGGCTTGCAAGCCTCGGCATCGACCCCCCTAGTTGGTGGGTTGCTTGCAGCTGCCGTGGCGCCTCCGCGTCCGCTGGATGTCGGGGAATAGCTCGTGCATGGCCTCAGCGTCTCAGGGGCCTGGCTTGTGGCACATGGTGGAACTAAGCCAAAGCTCTGAGGATTTTAGTTTTCGTTTTATCAATAGAAATGTAATAAGCTAGATCATGAGTGTTCGTCTTGTCTCTCATAATTGCAAGGTGGTGGAGTGGCTTATAACCCCACCTAGACTAAGAGAGATCATAGACCTTGAATGTAATCTGGTTCAAGTTTAATGAAGCTCCGACTTTCCTCAAAAAAAGTGCCCTTAGTACTCGAAACTCTAAGGCAATCAAAATGTTGTGGCCTATGTACTATTGGAAGTCCATAACAAGCACCCTTTCGGCTATAACAACTAATGAATGATGAGTCCATATATATTCCACTCACTCATCAATGATTATTACACCGCTAGAAATTTGGAACTCTCTCCATTCCAAATTATAAGACATTTAAATTTTTTTATCCTAAGTTTGACCACTTGTATTATTTAAAAAATCTATGCAAACACTGTCAAATTTAAGTCATTTTTGAAGAAATTTTATTAATAAAGCAAGCCACAACAAAAGACGTGACATTTTGCATAATTTTTTGAATAACACAGGTGGTTAAACTTAGAGTAAAAAAGTCAAACATCTTATAATTTAGAATGGAGTTAGCAACAATTAAGCCCTTTTAATATAGACCATGTATTGTATGTTGTATGGTACACAAATTAAAGAGTGGACATCCTTGTACATCTATATATGGAGTGGCCAAGAATTCCCCTGCTAGTATGCAGCCCTGACTTTGTCCTCATTGCTCGCGTCCGTCCAGTGCTTCAATTGGTAGATTCTGACCCTAGGATCTAATATGAGGGAGGACAACGTGATGACTATGTTGTTCTTGTCCTTTGTGATTTTTGGATCCGTTTTGCTGCCTGTTATGTGTTAATAAATTTGATGATCTTTGTTCGCTTATATCATTAGATAGATGCATACTATGCGAGTATACTGATGATTTTCAAATATATTGCAGGTCATCACCACCTAATGGATGCAAGGAGTTCTATTGCCGCAGCCGATAACTCCACAACAGTACAAGGAGAAGATGTGTCTTTGACATTTTGCGCTAGAACCACTTGCGTCTACTTTGGTAGTGCTAGGACGTGCTACTGCTGCCCGAACGATTCACGACCAGAGTATTGCCACTTGACAGAGGCAGAGTGTAGGAACCACTGTGCCTCATGCAAACCCAAATGCTCGTAGATTCAACGGTGATCGAAGATAGGCCGTTGGATGCAACAACGAGTATGTGCAATCCTAAAGTCCTCGCTTTTAGCCAAATAATAATAATACTAATGCAGGAACGCTAAACTCTGAAGTGTCTCTAATTTCATTATATTTATTAAACGAATGCTTGACACACCAAAAGAACAAGTTTATGACGACAAGTACCAAAATCGTAGGAGAAATACAAAACCGGGCACATACACATGAGCAAGTCGTACCTAGCTAAAGCTAGCCAGCCAAAGTGAAATTGAAGTTACTGCACGTCGTCTGCCTTCCGAAGAGCAGGCCACTGAAGCCGAGCTGCCCCTTCTCCTCATCGAACACCAGCAGGTTGTTCTCCATCTGGAACCCTCCGATGACCACCGCCGCATCGCCGTAGCCGTGCCCTCCCTGCTGCTTGTCTTCCTTCATCTCGACGAACGCGAAGCACGCGGTGTCGTCACTGACCTGCACCATGGAGTTGCCGCCGAACACCGTCCAGTTGGCGCCGCTCTCGAGCATCAGGTCCACCTGCGGCACGGCGTAGCCGAGCCGCGTCGACCCGAGCTCCCGCGAGTCGTAGCACAGCTGGAACGGCGGCGTCGGCGGGGTCACCCGCTTCATCCCGGCCGTGGCCGCGTCGAACGCCTTCACGAACGGCGCGTACACGTCCGGCCGGAGCAACGTGTAGGGAATGCGCGAGCTCAGCGCGACGACAAGTGGCCCGTGGGCGACCTGCGCCTGGTTGATGGCGATGCCCTTGGCCGAGACGAAGTACCCGGGGACCCGGGGGTTCCGGTTGAGCGGGGTGGTGCCCGCCAGCGACGCCGTGACGTCGGGCCGGCCCGGCGGGAGCAGGAACAGTGGGCCCCCGCCGAAGATCGCCACTCCCTGGCCGTTGCCTTCGCCGGGGAGGCAGAGCGCGAACTTCCTGGCGACCTTCTGCTTGCTGGCGACCTGCGCCGGCAGGGCGATCTTGTTGCGCGCGAGGCCGGCGACGCCGACGGCGCCCGCGGGGAGGCCGGCGAGCAGGGTCTGCGGCGCGCAGGCCGCGGGGGCGGTGAACGAGACCTCGCCGAGCGGGTTGGCGCCGTCGGTGGCGTTGGCCGTGACGCGCGCCCGCGAGAGGTCCCCTGACATTGCCCGGCGCGCGAACGGATTGTAGGGGTGCGCCCTGCACCGGCAGCGGAACGGGTCGGACTCGTCTGCCACGCCGTGGCCCGTGCGCGGGCAGCCCGGTGGGTGGTGCGCGTGCGCGTGCGCGCACGCCGCGTGGTGGCACTCGTAACTCGGGTGCCCCGCGGCGCACGTGGACCAGAGGAGCGGGCCGGAGAGGTCCAGGACTAGAGGGAGCGCGTCCTTGAGCGGCGCCGTGTACAGCTTCGTGGCCGCGTCCCTGGTGATCGCCGTCACCAGGGGCTTGCCGCTGCCGGACGGTGTCGACGTCGCTGCTGCCGCCGTGCGCGGCGAGAGGAGGAGGCTGAGCGCTGAGACGACGGCGAGCAGCAGCTGCGCCATCTTGGGCTGGGCGGGATTGTGCAGGTTTGGTGTCTGTGACTGTGATCGACGACCGAGTGCTTAAATATTGCAGGGCGCCGCTAGCGAGCTGCTGCAGATCTGACTGGAAGGACCTTGGAATGCTTGACGGGCTGCTTGTTTTCTAGGTTATCGCCGGTTTAATTAGGTCAACCATGGCATCTGCTAGCTGGAGATGATATATGGATCCATGCATGAGAGTCTGGGGAGTGCCGCGATTCCCGTTTGGGGACTTGATGGAGGAGGCCTCGATTCTGCACTTCGTCAACACGCGCAGAGTTTGTTTGAAGAACAGGATTGGAAGCATCAGCCTGATCTTGCTTTCAAATTGCATGTGCATTCATTGTAGTTAGTGCCTTACTCCCATGTGTACTCCATGTCCAGGATTATGAGCCGCTGTCGGTGTCGGTGTCAGCTCGCATGGCCAACACAGAAGAAGCTGCATACTCCATGGAGTATGAGTGCACGCAGCTCTTCTCGAACGTGGCCTGCACCTGCACGCACAACTCTGAGCTAGCATTAGCGGAGCTCCACGAGGACCACGACGACGACGACGCCGGGGTTCGAGCAGCAGCGCACATATCGGATCTGCCTCGTTCTGGGGCGCCGCGCGCTCCGCACCTTTCCTCCATATGCCTCCATGCCTCTAGGCTCAAAACGGTGTTATGGAAGCTAGCATTTCACTTTCAAGTTCTGATTCTTTCTCTCTCCTGTACGTGGCACCCAAGGCCGATCTATCCTTGCCTGACGCCGTGCTTTCAGCGAGATATTATTAAAGCTCCCGGTAAAATTACTACTGCTGGAGTCTTTGGTCTGGGAACCACCCCAGTCTAGATGAGGTAATACATCATGGCTTCATTCTTCAAATGTATTGAAATGGCCCAATTTCTCGTACAAATAGTTTTTTTTTCACGAGCGGGTCTTTACCCGTATTTCATTAAGAGGAAGGGCCAAAAGAAAGGCCAAAGCACGGAGACAAAGGGCTTACAAGTAATCCGAGGATGACCGGCAAAGCCCTAAAGACATAAACACAAAACACAAACAAACGGCAAGAATACACTAGGAGGGGACAACCCGCCTCAACACACCAACCCACTATGCCTTAAAAAGAAAAAACATCCACGCAATGGTCACCGAGATGGTAGAGATCATCCCCAGCGACCTACAGGTAGCCACTGCAGAGTATAACGACAACGTCTGTCAGCGACCAGGTAGCCGCTGCGAAGTAGAGTGCTAACGGCCAGGTAGCCATCGCGCAAAAGAAACCAACACCATCCGCCAACGACTAGGTAGCCGCTGCGGGGTAGAACGACGACGCCGACACCAAACACTTGACAAACCATTGCGAAGTTGACCATGAGGCACACACAGGCACATTGAAGGAGCTGCTCCGATGAGAGTGACAAGAGGGAAGCACTGGAGAGGGTCAATGACCATAGCCTGCTGAGACAGACGGAGCTTCGATGACACCTTCAAGAAGGGGCATGATGCACGCCGCGCCACTGCCGCCGGCCCAGGCAAGGTTTTCACCTCGCTATTGTACATCCATCAGGGCAAAGCCACCCAGCGTCCTCAACATAACCAGATCTGGCATGACATGGCGAGGGCGGAGAGTGGCATGTGCCGCCCACATACAGCTCCCGCAGGATTGAAGTCTTCAGCGACGCCCCCTGGAGGGTTATGACGCACAGATGCGCTATCGTCGCTGGCCCGTTCGCTGTGCAACAGCCAGGGCGGGGTTTTCACCCGACTTTACCTGTGGAGGTCAGGCCGCAGCGCCGAAGCAGTAGCCCAGCCCATAGCGCGAACCTAGGCCATAGCCACAGCCCGAGAGCCGCCGCATCCCCCGACCTGCCGGCACCAGCTGCAAGAGGAGCCCCGCCGCCCGGCGCATCTCCCCCTGTGACACCGGCCATTGCCTGAGCCGTCCCGAAGCAGAAGCAGCCCAGAGGTCCGTCGGCCTGCCATGGCGGCACGGCTACCACCTGGCCGGAGAAGCCAGATGCCGCCGGAGAAGGAGGGGGGCAACGCCATCCTGGACCTGCGACCACCAAATCCAGGCCCCTGGGACCCAAATCACGCCCGCCACGGCCGCAATGGCCCCCGGACGATAGCATGCCCACCACCGCCGGTGATGAGGGCGCGCCCGCCACCGTCGCAACGGGCCTGAAGACGGCATCGGGAGCCCACGCGCTGGCCCTGGCCGGCCAGATTCGCCCGCAGGCTGCCACCGTCCCAGCACCAGCCCCCAACCCACGACGCCGCAGATCGGAGAGGAGGAGGCCACATCCGTCCACGGGAGGCGCGGATCCGGTCCGCCGGACGACGACCACACTAGAGAGCCACCAGGAAGAGAAGGGGTGGTGGTGAGGGCTGTGCGCGAGGGAAGGGGAAGGGTGCTGCGACGTGACCTTTCTTAGGGGCTGTCGCCGCCGCACTCCCAAGGGTGACGGCAGCGGCCAGAGAGTTCACCGGGAAGGGGGGCGGTGGCGCTAGGGTTTGTGTGCCCGCCCGAGCCGCCCCCTGGAGAGCGACACAGGGGGGCTGTTTCGGATCTTCGATGCATGTACGTTCTCGTCTCGTACAAGTAGTACTAATCATTAGCTTATCATAAATGAGATGGTGATGGATCAACTCATTTTATCGCACGAACAAAATAAAAACATAGTGATTTGAATCATTTCATTCCGCAAACAAGACACACCATATTTTGTGCTTTTCACGGTTATATTGTGGTGCCGGTCCCAACATGCACTGTTATACATATAAACAGCAACAGTAAAATACATGCATGGCACTAGAGGAGCTTGTCAAGCCATGCCATCTATGCTCCGGAGAGTCCCCCTATGAAACAGGAACACAGGAAATATATCGAAGGTAGCATAAACGGTTACAACAAGTGTAGCCATTTTACTTTACAGTAAAATATTGACTTTTTCAACATGTGTGTAGCATATGAGATAAATATTGACTTTTCACTCCGTGGATGACATAGGCGAACTCAACTTGAAAAGGGAGAAACATAGATGTTTAGAAATGATCCCATTCTTAACTGTCTAGGTGATGTTCTAACAGATCAAAATGACAACTTCCAATTGCGACCTTGTTTGGTTGCACCCGAATTTATCTCATTCCACATGTGTTGGTCTGAGCAGATTAGTTTAATATTTTTTTACCCCAATTCATCATAGAACAATACTCCCTCCATCCATTAAAGAATATGCCGATGAAACTAATTTAAGTTTGACATATGTAATGAATAATATTAACATTTGTGTTTTTAGTAAAGTTTACTACAAAACTATATTTCATAGTTAACTTAGTGGCACTTAATTTATATCATGATTGCTAGTAGTTTTTACATACCTTTAGTCAAAGTTCAATTTTAGTAGTCAAAGTACTCCTTGGCTAATGAGTAACTTATTTCCGGACGGAGGGAGCAAGTATTCTAGTTTCACCAAAAGAAATACACGCACCATCTCTATCTATTAAGAAAAGGACCTGTACTAGCAGAGTAAATAACAGTGATCAACAGGTAATGGTGGTACCGTCGGTAGTGACAGTCTGATAAGAACGAATCAAGATGCACATGATCATTAAACCAAGCTCCTTGAATAACAGGTGATGACAGACATGGCAAGTTGCTAGCAATATCTTGACTATCTAGAACCTGCGTACCGACAGTGGCTTATTACAAACACTTTATTATTACTGTCCCCTGGTGAAATTGAAGTTGCTGCACGCCGAAATGATCGGCACCTTGGCAAACCCTAGCTGCTTCTTGTCCAGGTCGAACTGCAGGAGGTGGTCCTCCATCTGGAACCCTCCCACCACGATCGCCGCGGCGGCGGGATCCCCGGCCTTCACCCCCTTCATCTCGACGGCGAGGCACGCCGTCTTGGCATTCACGTCCACCATGGAGCTGCTGCC